>JAHRHZ010000032.1:5255992-5280420 GCA_024137785.1 Ginglymostoma cirratum
CATGCAAGGGCTGTGACAAGCATTACATTGGACAGACAGGAAGAAAACTGGCCACAAGAGTACATGAACATCAACTAGCAATACAGAGACACAACCAGTGCTCACTTATCTCCATTCACACAGATAAGGAGAACGACCAATTCGATTGGGCCAACACCCGGATCCTAGGACATGTCAAACAGAGACAAACATGGGAATTCCTAGAGGCCTGGATCTCCACCAAGAAGGCCACCAAACACATAGAACCACTGCAAAGGAAAACCGTAATGAGGTATTCAAATCCAATGGACCCCAGAGTTTATACACCAGGTGGGAAAACACAGCAGTGCTTCATGTGAGGCTGCACTGATGATGTTACCCAGCAGAGTAGTGAAATGTCTGTGAACTAACGAACCAGCTCAGTGAGCGAACCAACCACATCATCCATAACCCAAGCTACAAATCTACTCAAGAACCATAGAGACTCTAAGAAGGAGTCTACCATTATAAACCACTATGCAAGGCTGCAGATGGGTCGATGATGGATTCCTTTACTCAAGTCATCATCGACAACATACTTCTCAACATAATTGCCAATGAATACATCAATTTTTAATGCTCAGAAAGAAAGCATTTTTAAAAAATAATTGAGAGGACTAATTTTGGTATTGTGATATTGCGGTCAGAACTGAAGCATTTAAGATACTGGAAATGGTGTGTAATTTTAACTATTAGGGATTGATCATATACTGAGTTAATGGAAGATTAAGCAATGTTAGTTAACCTCCTTAGTCACTGCCTCCAGATCTGTGGTATCTTGTCCATGGGATTCTCATTTGCAAGCTCTGTTATGTTGTTGAATGTTTATTCAAGGTGTTTGTTCTCAGGTTTTGCTTCTCAGAGCACTCCCGTGAGTCAGCTCTGTGTCTTTTATTCCAAAATGTGCTTTTACTTGATCATCAGTTAAGTCTCTTGTAGCCAACCAAGAACTGGGCAGAAAATCCTCAATATTATTTTTTGGCTCCACAGTTATATTTCAGGCGTCTGGTGAAATTTCTTAATTTTGTGATACAGCAGAATGATCAGTCCTAGATCAGACTGTTTAATAGATTTAACACAGATTTATTGAATGGCACCAAGGACTCACTACAAAGCTGCCATTGTCCTCATTCTCAACATTAAACTTTACAACGTGTTTTATTGTTCCTGGTGCTTTTCTGACAAGTGCATCACCTTTTATTAGCGTCCTCAACCTTTTTGCTTTTATTGCTTTCTCATGTCTTGAAATGGATCACAGACTTTGAATAAAACCAGATGAGAAATAAATTGTTGCAAGTTTGCCTGGGACATATAAATGTTAACATTTATCTCAACTCAAAGAAGGCTGCCCATCACATGTACATATTACATATATAAACAAATCCAAAAGATGCTATTATTTGAACTACGTATCTTCTCTTCTCTCCTGGACAACAGAAGCAATTTGACAAGTCATTTTTCTGATTGGATGGAACCCCACCACAAATTCACTTGAAAAATTACCCTCAACCTGTATTGAGTTCTGATTTTCTGGAGTAGGTCTCATTTAAATTACTTGGGCAATTCCTGGTGGATTCCTGTCTCCATCAAGGGTGTGAGAATGGGAAACAATTAAACAAGGCCTACTTTTTTTCAGGTGGCTGAAGACAGAATAGTTTCTGTGAATTTTGCAATTAACTGGGTAGAGATTATAATTGTTACTCTGCTTCCTCAAAAGAATTTAAATGTTAAATCCCTCTCCTCTCTCCACAGCAGTGTAAACTTCACTTTGCTTTATTTTCTACACAAATGACAAGAAATATTCATATGACACATTGACGTGCCACATGAATAGACACAACCAGAATTAAATGGACATAATGTGCTGTGTCTGTTGAAGAATAATTTTGGAAATCAATTCAGTCTACCAGGAGCCAGTTGAACAATTCATGTCTTGAATTTTCGTCCTATAATGTCTCAGATGCATCCAAAATAAGCACGTACACAAGCTGAAAGTCCAACTTGTATTCTGAATATTTTTCTAGATTTTAGGTATTAAAAGGAAGTGGACCTTTGTGATACTTCAGTGAAAACATATGCTCCTTTTCTACCATACTACCTTACACTGTAACTACTCTTGCCATCATTTGGTATCATTGCCCCTCAGACGGAACCAACAGCTGTGTCAATCCCCATCTAAAACTCTGGGAATCTCCTGTGCTGTTACATTTTCCCCAGGTATCCAGAACCTCTTAAGCAACTTATAAACTTGAAAAGCTAATGAAAACTGCAGCCCTTCAACCCTGCAGCAGCGGCTAATTTCTTGAATTGTTATGGACCAAAGCCCCCTTTCAGGCAATAGCAATGCCAGAAGTCCGCCATTATTACATTGTTGAAGCTGGTCACAGAATTACAACAGGGGTCTGTTCTCACTTGACCTGACTTTAGTTCAAGCTTACATCCAATTGCACAGTCTTTTTCTTTGAGTCTATCTTGCCTTTTCTACTAATAAAATTTATGTGCATGCACATAAAGTGGATAATAAACATTCAATTTCCAGTCTTTCTCAACTTCACCACAAACTGTGAAAGTGTGTGCAGGAAATTCAGCGGTGTATTGCATGTGATTCTCTTACTACAGTGGTTGAAGCAGTCACACTATGAAACTATAGCTGTATAAAGGAGATAGTTTTCTGTACTTATGAATCTTACCTATGCTCTTAACATTCACTGTGGTACTTTCAGTATTTTTACTAGACAGGCCATACCAAGATTTGTCTAAGTCTTGAATCCACTCTGCACCTTCACAATAATAATCTCCTTGATCTGACAGCTGTAGCTTGGAGATGGTGAGTTTGAATGAAGTCACACTAATCTTATCCAGTTGTACATCTCCTGCTGCCTCTCTCTGCTTATACGAATCTCCAGAACGTATGATGAAATCTCTTGTGAGAGAGATGACCGTGAGTTTCTGATCTCCCTTCTGTATGTACCATGTGACAGCCACGTGTGTGTGCTCTGATGTTTCTTTGGATACTTCACAGATCAGTTCCAGGGAGTCACCTTCAACTTTATCCAGGGTTTGGGGTGCCAATGTTGCACGAAGCGTGTCTGGAACGACTAAGAACATATGCTTTTGATAGTTTTGTGATGCACAAAAGAAAATCATATTCTGTATACAATAATGCAATACTTCCACAATCTTACTTGTGTTAATCATCTAGCAAGCAACAATTTGATTGGAGATAGTCAACATGGATTCGTCAAGGGCAGGTTGTGTCTCATGAACCTCCTTGAGTTTTTTGAGAAGGTGGATGAGGGTAGGGCAGTTGACGTGGTGTACATGGACTTCAGTAAAGCCTTTGATAAGGTTCCACATGGTAGGCTATTGGAGAAAATGCAGAGGCATGGGATTGAGGGAGATTTAGTAGTTTGGATTAGAAACTGGCTTTCTGAAAGAAGGCAACGAGTGGTGGTTGATGGAAAATATTCAGCCTAGAGTCCGGTTACTAGTGGTGTGCCACAAGGATCTGTTTTGGGACCACTGCTGTTTGTCATTTTTATAAATGACTTGGACGCAGGCATAGGTGGATGGGTTAGTAAGTTTGCAGATGACACTAAAGTCAGTGGAGTGGTGGACAGTGTGGAAGAATGTTGCAGGTTGCAGGGAGACTTGGATAAACTGCAGAATTGGGCTGAAAGGTGGCAAATGGAGTTCAATGCAGATAAATGTGAGGTGATTCACTTTGGGAAGAATAATAGAAAGGCAGAGTACTGGGTCAATGGAAAGATTCTTGGTAGTGTGGATGTGCAGAGGGATCTTGGTGTCCAGGTACATAGATCCCTGAAAGTTGCCACCCAGGTTGATAGTGCTGTTAAGAAGGCATACGGTGTGTAAGGTTTCATTGGTAGAGGGATTGAGTTCCAGAGCCGTGATGTCATGCTGCAACTGTACAAAACACTAGTGTGGCTTCACTTGGAATATTGCGTGGAGTTCTGGTCGCCCCCTTACAGGAAGGATGTGGAAGCATTGGAAAAGGTACAGAGGAGATTTACCAGGATGTTGCCTGGTCTGGAGCGAAGGTCTTATGAGGAAAGGCTGAGGGACTTGGGTCTGTTCTCATTGGAGAGAAGAAGGCTAAGAGGGGATTTAATAGAGACATACAAAGTGATCAGAGGATTAGATAGGGTGGACAGTGAGAGTCTTTTTCCTAGGATGATGACGTCGGCTAGTATGAGGGGGCATAGCTGCAAATTGAGGGGTGATAGATTTAAGACAGATGTCAGAGGCAGGTTCTTTACTCAGAGAGTGGTAAGTGTGTGGAATGCCCTGCCTGCCATTTTAGTTAACTCAGTCACATTAGGGGCATTTAAACAGTCCTTGGATAAGCATATGGATGATGATGGGATAGTGTAGGGGGATGGGCTTAGGTTAGTTCACAGGTCGGTGCAACATCGAGGGCCGAAGGGCTTGTTCTGCACTGTATTGTTCTATGTTCTATGTTCTATGTTCTATGTTCAAGGTACCTTAACACAATCAATATCACCCATACATACCAAACTCATTCTTAGTATGACAGGAATAAAAACATGGAAAAGTAAATTACTAATCTAATACTTTACAGGACCCAGTTGCTATAATGAATTAGACACCTCCCAGCCATTCATTGTTTTCACCAGTGTTCAAATCCAGCTGGGATATAACTAATGAGAGATTTTGAGCAGAACATTTATACACTGCAGCCTAATGTATTAAAATACTCGATTTTCTGGGCATCCTCAATGGATCAATGAATTAGATGGCTGTATTAGATGCTATTACACTGCACACAACCAGTTGGAAATAGACACCGATTCCTCAGCAATCTTTGACTAGGATGGGAGTAGCCAGAAAAGGATCCTGTTCCCAAAAACAGTGTGATCCAGTTTGGGATGGCACGGTGGCTCAGTGGTTAGCACTGCAGCCTCACAGCGCCAGGGTCCTGGGTTCGATTCCAGCCCCAGGTGACTGTCTGTGCGGAGTTTGCACATTCTCCCAGTGTCTGCGTGGGTTTCCTCCAGGTGCTCTGGTTTCCTCCCACAGTCCAAAGATGTGCAGGCTAGGTGGATTGGCCATGCTAAATTGCCCATAGTGTTCAGGGGTGTGTGGGTTATAGGGGAATGGGTCTGGGTGGGATGCTCCAAGGGTCGGTGTGGATTTGTTGGGCCGAAGGACCTATTTCCACACTATAGGGATTCTAATCCCTGCTGGCAAATGTACAGTTTTCAGTTAAGAATTAGCTTGAGCTTGAGCTCACCATAAACTGGCATAGTCTGCCAACACTGCTGATCCAACTTATTCACTGATGTCCTTTAGGGGAGCAATTGTGTCTTTCTCAGTCAGTCTAACTTATACGTGACTCTATTCCCACAGCAATTTGGTTATTTCTTAACTGCCCGCTGACCATTTGACTATTACCAAAGGATAAAAGACTTATCATAAGTGAACAGACGAGAAAGAAGTCTGAGGTTGTTTTGCTGAACCTATCAAAGATTATGGGGACACTTGATAGAAACATTCAAACATTTCTGGCATTTTGATAGAGTGAATGAGGAAAAACTGATTTCAGTGGCAGAAGGTCAGTAACCAGAGGAGAGAGGTTTACGTAATTGACAAAGGAACCAGAGATCAGATCAAGAAACCTTTTTTGGGCATAGCAAGTTATTATCTGTCATCAACTTCATGGAAGAGTGTTGGAAGCAGATTGAATACTGACTATCAGCAGAGAATTGGAAAAATACTTGATTGAGAAAAAAAATGCAGAGTTCTTAGTAAAGAGCAGAGACTAATTGAATAGCTCTTTCAAAGAGTGTGAAGCCAAATATATTCCCTCTGTGCCATGACATTCAATGATTCTATAAATTGAACCTATGATCTCTAGGGCTCAGTACCACAGGAGGAACTTCCATCACAAACTAGGCCAAGGGATGTGGCAATCAAAAAGCATTTTGAATATTATAAACAATGAAACTCATTATTGCTCCTGAACCACATGAGCAGACTGCTTATCTAATTCAGTTGATAATGAATGCACTTTCTATTTCATTCACTTCCCAGCAAATCACAAAGAAATATGTTCACCTATAAATAAGCAAACTGCACATACAGTAAAATTATATGATTCATTTTTCATGCTGAATAGGACTTTTAAAGAAGCAAACATTCAACAAAACGTTTTAAAAAAAGGTATATTTCAAGGTGCTACATGCTTGCAATGTGCACTCAATAGAATTTTATATTTGGAATTCCCTTTCTCAAAAGGTGGATGAAAATTTTTCAAATTTTTTAAGGCAGAGGTAGAAAGATTCTTGATTACTAAGGGAATGAAGGACTACTGGGGTTATGCAGGGCTGTAGGGTTAATGCTAATGCTAAAATCAGAAGAGCCCTGACTGTAGTGAATGGCACAATAGGCTTGAAGGTCTGAGTAATCTATCTTTCTTCCTGTACCATATGCTCATATATTGTACTTGCCCTTCCATATCTGCATAACAGATTTCCTAATAATGCATTAATCTAAATGTTCAAAGGTGTACAATTCTGCATTGGTTTGAATGTAATCAGATTCATAATGGTTTATTGAGATTTAGACAAGATTGATTGTATTTAATGCTGCGTTTTCAATAAATTGTAATTATAAACAACAGCACGTTTAATTGGGTGCAGCCATCTTTCTGATTGAAACTATCAGAACTATGAAGTTAATAATGAAAAGATAAAGTAAAATCCTGAGAAAAGGAATAAGAAAGAAGCATGCTTTAAATACCCACCTGTCAAGTTCATCATGGCACTGTAGGACCCCCAATATGCATTGTCCGTGCTGGGAGTGGCACACTCATACGTCCCTTCATCACCTTTCTGTAGCTTTGTAATGTGTAACAACACGGAGTCTCCTTTAATCCTTTCGATGTAGATCTCATTCTTTTGCACTCTTTCTCCAAACACAGCATAAGGGAACTCAGGATCATTTGAGCTGATAATCTGGATTTTCAGTGTAGGCTTATCTGGACGAAAGATGGACCACTCAAAGTTCTGCACTGGTGATCCCTGATACCCGCTCACATCACATTGAATTGTAATGTGGTGACCCTCAGCCCGGACTAGGGGCCCTTCTTGTAATTTCACTCGTCTTTGAGCAGTGCATGAATCTATATCAAGACATAAAAACAGAAGAGACATTTCAGTTCATTTTTCTTGAAGTGACAATCTATTATGAACAAGCTAATCTGAATGTTATCCTGAAGAAGACAGGAAATTACAAATCTAATATTTTTATAAAGATCACATTGACAGATGAGGACAGGAAGCTGTACTAATGGAAACTAATAAACACTTACTAGCTATTCACACTATTGTCAGAGATCTGGTTGAGCAGGACATTAAAACCTTTTTCCTACGTCTTCAGAGGTCAGTGGCTGCATGGCTAGTTTGTAAAACAGTGCAAAGCTGACTGTATGGGTTCAATCCCTACACCAGCTGAGTTTAGCAGGAGGGATTCTCCTTCTCAGCCGGAGGTGTGGTGACCCTCAGGTTAAACCGCTACAGGTAGGACTGTGGTGACTTTATTTTTATCAGGTTATCTGACACCACTGAAGATGCAGTGTAACAGCTATTAACTCCGTATAATATAGTATTCAACTGGGGCAGTAATATTGAAACACAGGAGTACCCATTAAAAAGCTCACAGAAGTCCACTGCAATCACCCGGTGAACAATCTATAAAACAATCATTTTACGCTTGGTGATTAAACATTTGCCTCATGTGGAATACTATAGGTGAACAAAGCCAAAAAAGCAACCTTAAGCTAGAATGAATAAGTTTCTTACACATTTAAGCTAATTAATCTGACCAAAGAACTAGAAAAACAAACTATGAGGGAAACCTTTTACACAATAAATATTAGGATTTGGAACACACTGTTTGGTAGAATACAGCTTCAACAATAGGCATTTGGATAGATACATGGAGATAGATTTGTGGAGAGATGGCGAAAGAGTCAGAAAGTAGAAATAACCGAATTGCTTGTTGGAAGAGTCTGCCAATTGTCTTCCTTCTGTAAATAATAGTCTATTAATCTATTTTTGTGCTATGTTAACTTGTTTATTTGAAAAGATGTGACAACTGCTAAAACAATGCACGAGAAACTTCAAGATCCTCACCATTAGATGTGGAAACTGCAGACTGACATGGAGAACAACTTATGTTTGCGCCTATGCAACCTGCTTGTAGATGCAAAGGGCTACTTTGAATAACCCAGAGAGCGGCTGTGTGGATTGTGACGTGCATGCTCAATGATGCAGGCAGTGTGCATACCTTATGCTGTCTTCTAATCATAATGATTGTGATGTGTTACTCCCAGCATTGAACACAACCTTGGTTGACTATTCACCATAGATCTGTTACAATGGAGCGGTAAAGTAGAAATTTGTCAAACATTTGGGATTTGCAAGTTTATTCATGGGATTTGGAGTCAAATACTGAGCTCACAGGCAGCTTTCCTGGAATTGTATTGTACCAGATGTCTCCTGCCTTTCTTTCCTTGTTTCACTTTTTCTTCCTCTTCCTCTTGAGCTTGTTGTTGAACCCTGGTAGTAAGAGGTGTGACCTCATGATAGCCAAGTTGTTAAAGATTCATTGGAGCTCCAGGAATGGGAACACTTACTGCAGCAACTGGTGAGCTCCTGTAGACGGCAGATTCACTGCTTCAGTCATATGGTCTACCTGATAGTGTCCTCTTTTCAGTTTGGTTGTCACTAGGTTGCATGCTGGCTAAGTGTGGTTGGATAATAGAGAGTAGTTATTGTAGAGTGGCCAACCCTTGTCAGAAAGCAGCCACACTCTACTTTGACATGTTGGTTGAAAGGTTGCTGGAACAATGGGTAAGTGCAGGCCGAATGAACCATGGCTGCCAAGGTAGCAGACAATCACCAGCATGACGTTCTGAATGTAGTCACGTGACAACATTTGGAAATTGGTAATTTTTAACAGTTTTGATGCAATTCAGTATTGTGATATGGTCCCTGCAAATGTGTCTTGTTATGGCCAGGTGACAAGGGGTAAAACAATTCCTTATTTTCAGCCTCTGTGATTAGTCAGAACAAAGCTTTACGTTCTTTTTAATACCAGGCTATACATTCCTCAAGGTGAGGGGTATGTTGCAGCATTCTTTTACCGATAAATACAATGCGGTGATCAGCAGTGAACATTATTGGATATTGCAAGGCACAAGAGCATAAAATTCCGTTTTATCTCCGGGCTGAAATTTCCAGAAACTGTGTAAGTATACAGCTTTAAAGTTTTTGTAGCTTTAAGAATTACAGTCAGCAGCTGTCAGAATTTGAACAAGCAAGTGGTCAGCAGGAACTCACGTAAAGACCAACAAGAAAGAAATGGCACTTCACTTCAGGTTAAAGCCGATATGTCTGTCCTGGTAAAATGCACAGATTAAAGTGTGTGGATGTAAAATCTTAATGACTAATCACATCTGACAGTTACAAATTCCATCAGAAAGCATTCTCAGTTAGGAAGCAAATATATTGGAGCTTCAAAAGTAAAGTTAAAAATCCCTGTAGGGCAATTGGAGAAACTTTAAATTAATGGCACAAAAATCAAACAGGATAAGAGAGCTAGAAGTTAAAATAATGAGTACTTATAGCTCACATTGAATGTTACACAGGCACCAAGAGACATAGCTACAGTAGTGGAAACAAGGGCCACAAGAGTATTTTGTGCTTAGGTCACAGTGTTGGAAGCATCAGCAATCAGTGTTATGGTGACAAAAGAGAAAATTTCCAAGCTAAAGCAGATAGATTCCAAAGGAAGAACCCTTTTGAGACTACAATGTTGAATAGATTGCAATGGTTCAAGAAGGTAGCTCACCACCATCGTCTCAAGGACTTCTAAAGATGGAGAATAAACACTTGGCCAGCCTGTGGCATACACTTTGCAATAGTGATTTTAAAAATACATTGAAAGATTAATAATTTAAATAGTGGTTCTGGGCAGGAGCGTGCAGGCATAAGATTGTATTTGGAAAGGCCATGCATTGTGAATCAGGCTGTGAAAGGCGGGAACACATCCATTTTGCCTGTAGAAAAATCAAGAAATGTCCATATTGCCTGCAGAATGTGGGAAACCTCTATTTTGATCACAGTGATGTGGAAAGCCCACCAGTATACAGTTATTTACCATTATTTAGTCTATTTAAAAGCTTCAAAAAAGGAAACAAATATAGTATTGGAATTCTGAACTGTCTGAAAGCTTAAAGACTAAGAAGAACTAAACAACACAGGTTTAAGATAAGTAGGGAAAGATTTAACAGGGACCCAAGGGGTAACCTTTTCATGCAGAGGGTGGTGCATGTATGGAATGAGCTGCCAGAGGAAGTGGTAGAGACTGGTACAATTACACCATTTAATAGGCACCTGGATGGGTACATGAATAGGAAAGAAGTAGAGGGATATGGGCCAAATGCGACTAGATTTATTTTGAATATCTGTTCAGCGTGGATGAGTTAGACAGAAGAGTCTGTTTCCATGCTGTACCACTTTATGACTCTATGACTCTGTAAGATAAAACATAATTGCTGGTTACAGAAGTACAAGTCTTCGAGGGAAACAAAATTCACAGTGTCATAGAGATACAGTGGAATGTAAAATATAAAGTGATAAGAATAAATAATCACAGTATGAAGACACGGCAAGAGAAATAATACTGCATTTGAGATTTACCTTTGTTTGATCACGGGATTGGACATCTTAGAGAAAAGAGATCTTAAGGTATAGAACTGTTTCAAACTTAACATTAAATCATATGCTGAACAAGTAAATATATGATTGTATTTAATAGTATCTACTGCTGATATTATAAACTAACAAAACAGTAAAAAGGCATTGATAGTTTTGATAAAGATCTAATGGTTAACTGAAGTTTCTCAGATAGCAAAATTGCTTGCAGAACAATTTGTGATTGCAGATTTCAATTGAATGTCAGTGAATGAGCTGACATATGTTCAAGAGAAATATTTCAAATCTTTGTACTCCAGAGCAGAACAACCAGTGTCAGTGACCGTGATAATGCTAAGGAGATATCAATCCTCCAGGACCTTAACTAAGGATGGGAAAATGTTATTTTAATCTTGAGAGAAAAGAAAACCTTGAAACAGCAAGATGTAATAGGAGAGTTCAGCAATCAGGGGAATCCCTGGTTTTGATAATTTTGTTAATCATCTCTACAGATTATTAGAAATCTATGCCTCTGGAATTTTGAAATCAGAATTCATAGGAGACAGAATTATTCTTGAAATTATTGATGAGTGCATTTCTGATTTTTTGCAATCGAAAGAACATTTGACTTTGAAGGTAGATACGCAGATCATACAGAAAACAAAAACCAGGAAGAATTACTGATGAACCCTGGGAGGAGAAGGACATTTTTATAACAAGAGAACAACAGAATCCATTTTGTTTACGAAGTACAAAAACCCCATAGACGCACATGGTACACAGAGTAGGCCTGTGGAATAAAAGATCCTGACAAGCACAAACAGAGCCCAGCTATGACAAAAAATACAGCATTCATTAAACTATTAGTCACTTCCACAGGACGGGTACAATTAGAACGCAGTTTTAGTCACCAAAAAGTCAAATGCTGAGTCATATAAAAGGTGTGAAAATGATAGGATCACCAGCATTATAAAAGATATTCAATGCATTCCTAAGGGAAATTCAAGATCCGAATGACTTGAGTTTGACAAAAGCTGTTTACGTCAAGGGCCATCTCATTAATTTTAAGCTTAATTCAGGGGCGATTGTAACTATTTTATCATATTAAATACCATGACTGAAGAAACAGAAACAGCCCACAGGGATTAAACAATATGGTCCAGAGAGTATAATTCTCAACTTTAAAAGTATGCTGCAAATTATTCCAAAACGCAAGTAGCATAAGAGAGTTGAGAGCATATATGTGCTTCACATCAACACTTCTTACTTTTGAGCCTGAAGTTATGTCTTGATCTCAACATTGTTCAGATAGCAGCAGGTGTTCAACTACTCCCAAGAGATGTTAAACAGGTCAAGGGAATCAAGTTTTTCTATGTTTACTCAAATAGAATGGAATCAGAAAACAACTGGTACAGGAACAACTATGGTTGTCCAACCAGTCCAAAGTCAACTAGTGTAAGATTCCAGGAACAAGAGCAAAATTGCTGGAAAAGCTCAGCAGATCTAACAGCATCTGTGAAGGAAAAAACAGAGTTAACATTTTGGGTCCAGTGACCCTTCGTCATTGGGTTTCTATGTAGGTATAAGAGAACTGTTTAGTGCTGTCAGGAAGGAAATTTACAACCACACAGGAGTGGTGGAAATATTTTTCATTCCTATCTTCATTGAAGAACATTCGGGTTGCAAAAATCAGCAGAGTTTACAAGCAGAAGCATATTCTGATAACAAGAATAGGCAGTACATCCCACAAGTTCACTGGGGAATGGTTAACTGAAGTTTCTCAGACAGCAAAATTGCTTGCAAAACAATTTGTGATTGCAGATTTCAATTGAATGTCAGGGAATGAGCTGACACGTGTTCAAGAGGAATATTTCAAATCTTTGCACTCCGAAGCAGGACGAATTGTGTCAGTGACCGTGATAATGCTAAGGAGGTATCGATCCTCCAGTACCTTAACTAAGGATGGGAAAATGTCCTCTGCACCAGTACAACAACCAATGAGGGCAAAGAAAGACAACCAATCTAATCAACAGGTGAAATAAAGAGTTACATACGTTAACACAATCTATTAGCAGATTGAAAGTAAAGATGTGCTTGAACAAAATGCAGATGAACTACACATAATTCTATGGAAACCAGACAATGACCACAGATTTAGGACGCTGTTGAAAAGAATATATCTAGTGTTGAAAGCCAGTCCAGAAACTACAAAGAAGAAAGTAGTTATTTCCACAGATTAGCCATCTAGCATGATGGAAATTCATGAGATTAAAAGTCTACCAGATGTTGTAGCTTGGCAACTCTTGATACAGTAGGGATGTGTTCCTTTGAAAACGACATTCAGGAGATAAGTGGCCTCCAGAAAAGGTAACGGATCAGCCACTTTACTTGGCAGAAACAACATCTACTGCAAAGGAGATCTAAGAGATAAATGGTCCTCCTGTTGCGACACAGTGTATGACAATGCATGGTCGAGATCAGAATCAAGGTCAACAGCGCTCAAGCCCAAGACCTCCCAAACTTCCAAGTCAAAAATGAATGCATTTTGGAAACATTGGAATACCTCCAGGCTACTAGTTACGCTGGCTAGTTAGACTTTGTTACTGCGTCTGTTCGAAATCATAAATAATACATCTGCCCCTTTCAAGCTATTCTCCCAATTTCCCCATCCCTCCTATATTAAATCATTGTAATATTACAGACCTGGTAGGAGATGGAATTACGGTAAATATAATTTTATAAATGAATATATATATGTTAACAATGGCAAAAAATGTTTAGGGGATATGTTGAATAAGGTAAGCGGTCTGAAAACATTAAAATGTTGGAGAATGCATTAAGATCCACCCAATTTATGATGATTTAATATAGGATGGATGGGGAATTTGGGAGAATAGCTTGAAGGGGACAGATGTATTATTTATGATTTTGAATAGACGTAGTAACAAAGTCTAACTAGCCAGCATAACTAGTAAATAATTTCTATTATACAATATCTGCATCCTGTTAAGACAAGAGCATTTTCTTAAGACTCTCTCATGATTGTTCCTCTACCACTGTAAATTAAATAGGCCTCAGACACAAAAAAAGGAACAGGAATGGTGGCAACATCCTTGTACCCACAAAGACTAAATGACATATCTCACGAGCCATGCCATAAGCCAAATTTGCTACAACCCATCACTCAGATACATACCTAGCTTGCATGCATAACACCTCATTTCATACAGCAATGCTAATTGTAAGCCACTCACCCACATCTCACAGTCTGTACACAGTGCCAGCTATTCAACATCATCTTATGATGGTATTGCAGAACATTTAAAGAAATGCAGGCCATTCACTGACACATTTTGCTCACTCTTGCGGAACAAAGTGGCACAGAACTGGCGAATTGGAAGCTAACTGCAACACATGCCAGCAAATTCTGATCCTTCTCATCTGTTTAGTCTTAAGATCTAATCAGCAACCATAACTGTACCATGAATCCTGGCCTCACATTGAAGCAACATACCACCAAGATCCTAATAGTATACTTGAGGTTGGATTTCAGATCAGCTGTGAAGTTCTGCTTCACATTTATATACACACACGTATGTATGTACAGCAGATTACAATACATAGAATACCTTGCATGAGCCTGAAGATAAGGTTAAACTTACTTTCAGTCTTTCCTTTACTCAATCAGTTATGGTATTGTAGATCAAAATACACTGTTTTGTTAATAGTGCGGCAAAGTTTATCATTTGGATCTTTTGGCATACAACATCAAACAATGTGTCAGCAACGATTCACTGGTGCAGGTGCTAAAGTCTGAGTTCAAGTTCCACTCCAGATTTTGAACACAAAAAGCAAAGTGAACTTCTCGTGCCATACTGATAGAGTGCAGCACTCTTATCAGAGGTACTGCCTTTCAGATGTAATGTTAAACTAAGGTCTCATTGCCTCCTAAGGCAGACAAAAAAGATCCAATGGTGCGATATCAATGAAGAGTTGAGTTATTATCCATGGAGTCTTTGCCAGTGTTTATCCCACAATCAAAATCACAAAAAAACTGATTATCTGGTCATTGTCTGGTTGGGGCTTGACTGTCAGATTAGCTACATTACAGCAGTGACTACAAAAGTACTTCACTGGCTGTAAGGTAGTGACAGAAATTTGATTGATGTGAAAACAACTAGCATTTATGTATTGATGTTATAAATTTCAGAACTTTAATAACTGTTCGTGGATTGAAAACAAAGATAAACTGTTAAATATGAAAGAATCAGCAATACCTCCGTCTGCAATAAACTATGAAGCATTAAAGACAAAAGTATGCAGGAATTACAGGCAATTAGCCACATCTGGGAGAAAAAGCAGTTGAAGCTACATGAACAAGAATGTTTTGACATCTGCTTGATAACTGGTTGCCTTATGCCACTGATTGCCTGCAGAAGAATTTAAGGAGTTAGTCACACTAAAACTGTATCTTCAAATAGACAGTCATTGCCAAATGTAACAAGGAACAGGGAAACTGTTTGTACTTCCGATAAGAAGTCAAGCTGCAGACTTGATGGTTTCAGAGGAGTAGTCAATAACATTCATGAAAGAATCTAAAGAATGATCAATAATATCACATCGCAACAAAAGGGCAACAAAAAACTGTATAAGAATCTAACACCAGAACTCTTCATTAGTAGAACTACAAAGAATAACGTTGCACAAGGATCAAATTCTGGACACTTCCAGAGGCAGACACTCTTAGTTTAAATTGTAGCTAAATTCCACCATTAATCGGATAATAGCCAAGTTGGGTTGTGAGGTTAACTTGCTTACTTGAAGGGTCTTAATTTGGTTTCAACGTGCAATAAAGTTTAAGTCACTGTTTCAGTGCTGGATTGTCGGTGAGATTTCTAAATAAGTAATGGAATTAAAGTTAACTGGTGTTGATTTACCTACAACAATAGCACCTTCAACATGTTAAAAATCCCAAGATACTTTGAAGGAGCATTTCAAAAAAAAAATCACAGACAGATACATAAAGAGGAATAAGATCATCTGCGGTTAAGAGATGATTTTAAGGTGTGACTTAAAGGAGAAAAGTGAGATTGAGAGACAGAAGGGTGTAAGCACAGATTTTTAAAGATTGTGTCCTAGATAACTGAAGATATGGGCACCTATGGTGCAAGGCTAGATAACTGAACCCGTTTGAATTAAGAGACATGCATTTGACACTTAATGACCCCAAATTAATTGGAGGCCAGAATGGGGGAGAAGAACAAGGAGTGTACTGGAAAAGTCGGGTCTAAATATAATAAAAGCACGGATGAGGGTAACAGCTATAGATAAACTATGAACAAAAACAAAGTTGCTGGATAAGCTCAGCAGGTCCGGCAGCATCTGTGGAGGAGAAAACAGTTAATGTTTCGGGTCCGGTGACCCTTCCTCAGGGAAACTAAGGTGGGGTAAAGTCAGGCAGCCTTGAGGAAGTGATAATAGGCGGTCTTAGAAGTTGGATACTCCTCTCGGGGTCAAGGTTATGAACAAACTGGCTTAATCTCAGAGTATTACCAAGGGGAGGGATGGAGTCATTTGTTAGGTAATGTGAATGAAAAGCACAAAAGAAATGCAAGCCTGTTTTTTTTCAATCTAGAAACTTCAGTACCCCAAGATCTTATCACAAACTAAGAATCACTCTTCATTCATTCATTTTATTTCTGTGTTGAAACATCTTGTCAGTTTTGGTTAGGGATCAGCTGTTAGCACACAGACAAGAACTTTTAATGTGATACAATGTGCAATAATATTCATACAAGATAGTTAATACTTGCAATATTAAATATACTGCTATTTCAAAGAAGCCTAGTCTATAAGTAATTACTGGACGATCTAGGCTGTGATATCTGCAATGAGTCTGCAGATAATAAGTGTGACGAAAAATGCTTCTCCTTCAGCGGATTCATTCAGAGAGCAGCCACTGTTCCGACTTGGACAGTCATAGGAATGTTTTCCTGGGCTTGAACATAGTGAATATAGAACAAATCAAGAACATAGAACAAATTAGTCAGTTCTGAAAAAGGATCACTTATCTCAAAAGGTTAACTCTGCTTTCTCTGCAAAGATGCTGCTGGACCTGCTGAGGTTTTCCAGCAATTTCTGTTTTTGCTTCTGATCCCTTGCATCCACAGTTTTTTTTTTGTTTAGTATAGGACAAATCAATCTGTTTGGAGGAAAGACTATGAAAAAACCCTGCCTGTTTTCTGGTCTTTTTCTAGCATTGGTTGTTTTTGTTTACAGTTGTTTGTTTACAGTATTTGATTATGTAATCAATGTGCAGCAGGGTCTCTGCTCTCTATTGTACATTTTGTACTGAAATGTGACAGGTTCCTTGTTGGAATGTGATCTTTTCCCTTGCCTAGTTGGTAGTTTCTCACCTGAGCCAGAAGATTGAGGCTTCAATCCCGCTTTAGAGCAATCTGGGCACACCCCTCAGTGTAAGACTGAGGGAGTGTTGCAAAGTGGGTGGTGCAGTGTTCTAAATCAGTGATTCTTATCTCTCAGTTAGATGTCAAAAGATCTGAAGGCGGAGGAAGGGAGTTCTCCCCAGTGTCCTGACTCATTCTTATGTCGAAATCAACATGACTGAAATTGATTTACCTGGTCAATATCACTCTGCTGTGTGCTAACTGCCTGCTGCCCTTTCTGTAGCGCAACACTGACTCCAGTTCCGAAGCACTCCATTCAATGTAAAAGGGTGTCCTGAGACCATGAAAGATGCTATATAAAGAAAGTATTTCTTTCTGAAGTGTGGAACAATTACCATGGCAGCAAGCTTTCATTTTGATTGCCACTGCTCCACCAATCGTTCTACAGTTACTGCCAGTTAATCATTTATCGTTGAGCCATTCTTAAAAGAAAGGGGAGCGGCTTCTCGAACTAGTATTTCTGGAACAGATTAAGCGAGAGCCATGCAGGTATGATATTTTAAAACAGGGCGGTTTGTAGCACCGAGTGATACAGTCAAAGAAAAAGCATTACTCACCCAATGAGAAAATCAACGAAAATACAAGCAAAGTTCCAATCTTCAAATATGTCTCTTTCAAACAAGACTGTTCCATTTCACTCACTCAGCAGTTTGACTAAAAGACAGCTGTGGACGAGGTTTATCTGCGTAGAGGTAGCTAGGGGAAAGACAAACCGCAGTGTTCAGCAAATTTACGACTAAAATGGTTAAAACCACTAGCAGCAGCAACGGCAGAAGTGGTTTAAGTATATTTTCAGTGTCGTGACATTAAGGGAAGTCAGCCCGGCACAGATCCTTTCTTCAATGTGCTGAATATAGTTCATGTCAATTTAAAAAAAAGACTCGTTTAAAGGAACCCGGCTCTGTAGCAGCAGATGTAGCGAGGCTCATTAGGTGTGAATTGTGTTCTCCCGTTTGTCCTCGTTTCCAATTTGAGCTGTACGTAAATGGGTCACAATATCTCGCCTGCAGTGATTCCAAACTGGCATGGTGTCAATTAAGAGTTTAGGTTCCGGAAGTTTATTAATATAGGGAGCGGCTGCCTGGGAAAATTAGATTCTGATATGGAGAGAGAGAGAATATGTAAGAGAAACAATGTATGAGAGTGATGTCTGAGTGTAAATGAGAGTCAGATTTGGGTGTGTGTGAGGGAAAAAGAGTCTCATCTGTGAGTGCGTATTGAGTGACCTGTTTGTAAGAATTCAGTGATCTGTGTATGTTTAGATGTAGCAGCAAATTTATATAATTTCTGGGTGTTTGTGTATTTACTGTCCCTCCCTAATTGTTCAGAGGGGATTGAAAGTGTGCCACATTGCTAGGAGCCTGGAGGCACATATAGGCCAGACCAGGTAAGAATGACATTTTTTTCCCCCTAAAGGACATCAGTGAGCCAGATTTAAATAAAAACAATTGACGATCTCCATTTGGTTAGCTTTTCATTCCTGACTTTTATTAAATACAAATTTCACGTTCTTCTATGGATGGACGCAAACACATATCCACAGAATATTAGAAGGGTTCCCACCCAAAACGTCAACTTCCCGCTCCTCAGCTGCTACCTGGCCTGCTGTGTTCCTCCAGCTCCACACTGTGTTATCTCCGACTCCAGCGTCGGCAGTTCTTACTATCTCCCCAGAACACTAACTGGTAGTACTAGTCCACGGGTATTACTACACCCGTGCCATCACCTCCCGATATGTAATTTATGCACGATTGAGAGTATGATCTGTGCACACTGTACGTTTGTGAGATGTGATCTCTGTATGTGTAAGATTATAAAAGCATAAGAAATAGGGCAGAGAGGCCTTTCAGCCATTGAGTCTGTTTTGATATCCAATAAGGCTATGGCTGATCTGATAATCTTCAACTCCACTTTCCAGTTTTTTTCCCATAACTCTTGACTCCCTTATTAACAATCTGTCTACCTTGACCTAGAATATAGTTAGCAACCAAAACTCAACAGCCCTCTGCAGTAAAGAATTCCACAGTTTCACCGCCTTTTGAGAAAAGAAATTCCTTCTCATCACTATGTTAAATGGGTGACCCCTTACTCTGAAATCATGCCATCTGGAGATAGACTCTCCTGCAGGGCTAAAGAACCTCTCTGTGTCTATTCTGTTAATCTCCCTAATAATCTCATTTGCTTCAGTAAGGTCACCTCTCATTTGTCCAAACTGTAATGAATACAGTCCTTATCTGCTCAAGCTCTTGCATACCTGGGATCAACCTAGTGAACCTTCTCCAGCTGCCTGCAAAGCCAGGGTATCTTCCCTTAGCTAAGGGAACCATAGTTGTTCACATTAGTCTAGGTGTGGCCTAACTAATGCCTTATAGTTTTTGCAACATTTCCCTATTTTTATTCTCCATTTAATTCCCTTGAAATAAAGGCCTTCACCATTACCCGTTGAACTTGTTTGCTAGCTTTTCTAAGATTCATGAAGACCCAACTCCCTTTGTACTGTTGCTTTCTGCAGTCTTTCTCCTTTAAATAACATTCAGTTCCTCCGTTCTTCCTGCCAAACTGCATCTCCTCACAGTTTCCCACAGTACCTTCCATCTGTGAAGGTTTTGTCATTCACTGAACCTATCTATATCTCTTCGTTGCCTCATTATATTATCCTCATTACTTGGCTTCTCAACTATTTTTATGTCTTCCATAAAACTAGTGGGAGTACATTGACTTCTTTCCAGTTATAGATATATGTTGTATATAATTGTAGTTCTAGGTTGCCATCCCGAAAATGCTCCCTTATCCCAACCATCTGTCTTATATTAGTTAGCCAATGCTCTATTCATACTAAAATACCAACGTACCAACACCATAGGCTCTTTTTAAGTAGCCTTAAATCAGTACCTTGTTAGATGCCTTTTTGAAATCCAAATATATTACAACTATTGGTTCCCCTTTATCTGTCATGCTTGTTACCTTCTCAGAGAATTCAATTAAAATTTTCAGGTATGATTTCCCCTTCTTGAAGAATGCTAACCCTGCTTGATTATTACATATGTCTAAATGTTCTGCTATTCCATCCTTTATAGTAAATGCTAACAGCTCGATTTAAGGCTACTTAAAAAGAGCCTATGGTGTTGGTATGTTGGTATTTTAGTACACTCAAGGCAGACTAGGAATGCAGCAAAAAGGAAGGATAACTTAGGACGTCTTATGATTTCCAATATCTCTAATAATGATAAGAAAGTTAGCATTAAGGCACTTTACCTAAATGCTCATAGTATTTGTAACAAAGTAGATGAATTAACGGCACAAATCATCTTGAATGATTATGATGTGGTAGGCATCACAGAGACGTGGTTGCAGGGGGTTCAGGACTGGCAGTTAAACATCCAAGGATTTACAACTTATCGAAAAGACAGGGAGGTGGGCAGAGGGAGTGGGGTTGCCTTGTTAGTTAAGAATGAAATTAAATCAGTAGCACTGAATGACATAGGGTCAGATGATGTGGAGTCTGTGTGGGTGGAGTTGAGGAACCACAAAGGCAAAAAAACCATAATGGGAGTTATGTACAGACCTCCTAACAGTGGTCAGGACCAGGGGTGCAAGATGCACCAGGAAATAGATAGGGCATGTCAGAAAGGCAAGGTCACTGTGATCATGGGGGACTTCAATATGCAGGTGGACTGGGTGAATAATATTGCCGGTGGATCCAAAGAAAGGGAATTCATGGAATGCTTACAGGATGGCTTTTTGGAACAGCTTGTGATGGAGCCCACAAGGGAGCAGGCTATTCTGGACTTAGTGCTATGTAATGAGCCAGACTTTATAAAAGACCTTAAAGTAAGGGAACACTTAGGAGGCAGCGATCATAATATGGTAGAGTTCAGTCTGCGGTTTGAAAGAGAGAAGGCAAAATCGGATGTAATGGTGTTACAGTTAAATAAAGGTAATTACAGGGGCCTAAGAGAGGAACTGACGAAAATCGACTGGAAGCAGAGCCTAGCGGGGAAGACAGTAGAGCAACAATGGCAGGAGTTTCTGGGTGTAATTGAGGACACAATACAGAGGTTCATCCCAAAGAAAAGAAAGATTATCCGGGGGAGGATTAGACAGCCATGGCTGACACAGGAAGTCAAGAAATGTATCAAAGAAAAAGAGACAGCCTATATAGTGGCCAAGAGCACTGGGAAATCAGAAGATTGGGAAGGGTACAAGAACAAACAGAGGATAACAAAGAGAGAAATAAGGAAGGAGAGGATCAAATACGAAGGTAGGCTAGCCAGTAATATTAGAAATGATAGTAAAAGTTTCTTTCAATACATAA
This sequence comes from Ginglymostoma cirratum, assembly GCA_024137785.1. NCBI lineage: Eukaryota > Metazoa > Chordata > Chondrichthyes > Orectolobiformes > Ginglymostomatidae > Ginglymostoma > Ginglymostoma cirratum. Next base: position 5,277,535 of record JAHRHZ010000032.1, read on the forward strand.
GAAACAAACGAGACGCAAAAGTAGACATTGGGCCGCTCCAAATTGATGCTGCAAGGCTAGTGATGGGAGATAAGGAAATAGCTGAAGAACTTAATAAGTATTTTGCGTCAGTCTTCACAGTGGAAGACATGAGTAATATCCCAACAATTAAGGAGTGTCAGGGGGCAGAGTTGAGTATGGTAGGCATTACAAAAGAGAAAGTGCTTGAAAAGCTAAAAGGTCTAAAAATTGATAAATCTCCTGGCCCCGATGGGCTACATCCTAGAGTTCTGAAGGAGGTGGCTGAGGAAATAGCGGAGGCGTTGGTTGTGATCTTTCAAAAGTCACTGGAGTCAGGGGAAGTCCCAGATGATTGAAAAATCGCTGTTGTAACCCCCTTGTTTAAGAAAGGATGAAGACAAAAGATGGAAAATTATAGGCCAATTAGCCTAACCTCGGTTGTTGGTAAAATTCTAGAATCCATCGTTAAGGATGAGATTTCTAAATTCTTGGAAGTGCAGGGTCGGATTAGAACAAGTCAGCATGGATTTAGTAAGGGGAGGTCGTGTCTGACAAACCTGTTAGAATTCTCTGGAGAGGTAACAAGTAGGTTAGACCAGGGAAACCCAGTGGATGTTATCTATCTAGACTTCCAAAAGGCCTTTGATAAGGTGCCTCACGGGAGGCTGCTGAGTAAGGTGAGGGCCCATGGTGTTCGAGGTGAGTTACTGGCATGGATTGAGGATTGGCTGTCTGACAGAAGGCAGAGAGTTGGGATAAAAGGCTCTTTTCCGGAATGGCAACCGGTGACTAGTGGTGTCCCGCGGGGTCCAGTGTTAGGGCCGCAGCTGTTCACTTTATATATTAATGGTCTGGATGAAGGGACTGGGGCATTCTGGCGAAGTTTGCTAATGATACGAAGTTGGGTGGACAGGCAGGTAGTACGGAGGAGGTGGGGAGGCTGCACAATGATTTAGACAGTTTAGGAGAGTGGTCCAGGAAATGGCTGCTGAAATTCAACGTGAGCAAATGTGAGGTCTTGCACTTTGGAAAAAAGAATACAGGCATGGACTATTTTCTGAACGGTGAGAAAATTCATAAAGCTGAAGTACAAAGGGATCTGGGAGTGCTAGTCCAGGATTCTCTAAAGGTTAACTTGCAGGTTGAGTCTGTGATTAAGAAAGCAAATGGAATGTTGTCATTTATCTCAAGAGGGTTGGAATATAAAAGCAGCGATGTGCTTCTGAGACTTTATAAAGCTGTAGTTAGGCCCCATTTAGAATACTGTGTCCAATTTTGGGCCCCACACCTCAGGAAGGACATACTGGCACTGGAGCGTGTCCAGCTGAGATTCACACGGATGATCCCTGGAATGGTAGGCCTAACATACGATGAACGGCTAAGGATCCTGGGATTGTATTCATTAGAGTTTAGAAGGCTGAGGGGAGATCTAATAGAAACTTACAAGATAATGCATGGCTCAGAAAGGGTGGACACTGGGAAGTTGTTTCCGTTAGGTGGGGAGACTAGGACCCGTGGGCACAGCCTTAGAATTAGAGGGGGTCAATTTAGAACGTAAATGAGGAGACATTTCTTCAGCCAGAGAGTGGTGGGCCTGTGGAATTCATTGCCACGGAGCGCAGTGGAGGCAGGGACGTTAAAAGTCTTCAAGGCAGAGATTGATAAATTCTTGATCTCGCAAGGAATCAAGGGCTACGGGGAGAGTGCGGGTAAGTGGAGTTGAAATGCCCATCAGCCATGATTAAATGGTGGAGTGGACTCGATGGGCCGAATGGCCTTACTTCCACTCCTATGTCTTATGGTCTTATTTTCCCAATGACAGATGTTAAGCTAACTGGTCTTCAGTTGTTTTTTTTCCCTCCTTCCAGTTTGAATAATTATGTTACATTGACAGTTTTCCAAATATCTGGGAGTTTTCCAGAAACTGACGATTCTTAGAAGTTTACTACCAGTGTATCGATTATCTCTGTAGCTACTTGGTTTAATATTGAAGGACATAACACAATATGTCCAGGGGATCAATCAGTATTTAGCCCTGTTAGTTTCCTTAGTACTTTTTCTCTAGCAATAGATGTTGTATTTATATAAATTTCCCCATTTACCCTTGTTTATTTAGTATTCTTGGGATGCTATTTACAATTTATTCAACTCCTGTCCCCCATTATTACTTGATCCCCATTATTATTTCTCCAGCCTCATTCTCTTAGGGGAATATATTAATTTTGGTCTCTATATTCCTTTTTATCCATTCAAAGTAGCTCTTCCTGTCTGGTATTACTCACTGGTTTATTCTCAAAGTTTATTTTCTCCATCTTCAGTAGTTTTTTAGTCATCTTTTAGAGTCATAGAGTCATAAAGATGTATAACACGGAAATAGACCACTTGGTCCAACTTGTCTATGCTGACCAGATATCCGAAATAAATCTCCTGCACTTCGGCCCTCACCCCCTCTCTTCCCTCCCACAACAGGAATAGAGTTCACCCTGTCCTTACCTACCATTCCATCAGCATTCACCTCCAGAGGATCATTAGCCACCCATTTCCGCCACTTCCAGGGAGATGCCACCACCAGAAACCGATTCCCCTCCCCTCCCTTGTCCACTTTCCACAGGGACGGTTCCCTCCAGGACATCATAGTCCACTGTTCCATGACTCCCAATACCCCGCCACAGCACCTTCTTCTGCAATCACAGAAGGTATAACAGCTGCCGATTTACTTCCTCCCACTTCAGTATCCAAGGGCCCAAACACAGCTTCCAGCTGAAGCAGCAGTTTACCTACATGTCACACAATATAAGATAACAAGGTGTAGAGCTGGATGAACACAGCAGGCCAAGCAGCATCAGAGGAGAAGGAAAGCTGATGTTTCGGGCCTAGACCCTTCTT
>JAHRHZ010000032.1:5280820-5330464 GCA_024137785.1 Ginglymostoma cirratum
AGATAACAAGGTGTAGAAATGCCATTTCTGAAGAAGGGTCTAGGCCCGAAACGTCAGCCTTCCCGCTCCTCTGATGCTGCTTGGCCTGCTGTGTTCATCCAGCTCTACACCTTGTTACCTCAGATTTTCCAGCATCTGCAGTTCCTACTATCTCTGTCACACAATGTAGACTCCTGCATTCGCTGCACACAACATGGTTTCCTCTATATGGGGGAAACAAAGCATAGACTGGGTGACCACTTTGCAGAACGCCTATATTCTGCCTGCAAAAAAAGACCCTGAACTTCCAGTCGCCTGCCGCTTCAAGACACCACCCTGGCCAACATCTCTGCCTCAGGCTTGCTGCAGTGCTCCAGGGAAGTTCAGTGCAAGCTAGAAGAACAGCACCTCATTTTCTACTTGGGGACCCTGCAGCTTTCCATACTCAACATCGAGTTCAACAACTTTAGGGCTTGAACTCTTCCATGTCCTTTCCCCTACACCCTTGTTATCACAGGCTGCTATTATACACAGCCCATTGTTAGCTACTAGCAGTCCCCATTAATAACTATTCACCCTCCTAGCCAGATTGTTATCCATTCCTTTGACCCTCCAAATATTCTTCTTTCTCTTTGGGCTCTAACCCCAACTACACTCCCCCCACCCTATCTTCGGCATATAAACTGACACTTTCCTACCGACCATCAGTTCTGAGGAAGGGTCACCTGGATCTGAAATGTTAACTGATTGCTCTCCACAGATGCTGATGGACCTGCTGAGTTATTCCAGCAATTTCTGTTTTTGTTGCCATCTTTCCCTTTTCACAGATCTTCCCCTCTCTGCACCATTTCACAGTCATGTTACAAACCCAGAGGAACTGCTAACACAGCTCTTCCTTCTGGATCAGCTATTCTTTCAACTCAATTGGCAGAACTTCCCTATCAGCAGCAGGCCTCAACCACATCCTGGGAGCACAGCAGAAGCAGAAGAAGAGACAAGCAAGCACGCAAACTTACTTTAAAACTAAGGAGAACATTTGGAATCCCCCTGGCTTTACTTTCTGTGTACTGCTCCTTTAAGGACTACTGGCTAAAGGTGCTGTAGGAACTAAACGAAAAATTTCAATAGAGCAATTTGAAAGAAGTAATAGCCTTGGCAAGCAATCATTTTTTGCCCCTGTTTTCCAGATAACAAACAAAAGGTTCAGGGGTTGAGGGATGAGTTTGAAAAATAATCATAAATTTGATTTTAGGGAATCTGTTTCCAGCATTTAAGAATCATAGCATTATAGAAATGTACAGCACGGAAGCAGACCCTTCAATCCAACTCGTCCATGCGGAGATATCCTAAATTAATCTAATCCCAATTGCCAGCATTTGGCCCATATCCTTCTAAACCTTTCCTATTCATACACCCGTCCAGATGCCTTTTAGATGTTGTAATTGTACCAGCCTTCACCAGCTCCTCTGGCAGCTCATTCCATACATGCAACACCCTCTGAATGAAAAAGTTGCCCCTTAGGTTCCTTTTAAATCTTTCCCCTCTCACCTTAAACCTATGCCCTCCAGTTTTGGACTCCCCCATCCTGGGGAAAAGACCTTGTCTATTTACCCTATCCATGCCTCTCATGATTTAAAAAGCCTCTATAAGGTCACCCCTTAGCCTCTGATGCTCCAGGTAAAATAGCCCCAGCCTATTCAGTCTCTCCCTATAGCGCAAACCCTTCAAACCTGGCAACATTCTTTCTATAGCAGAGGGACCAGAATTGCACACAGTATTCCAAAAGTGGCCTAACCAATGTACTGCACAGCCACAACATGATCTCTTGACTCCTATACTCAACGCACTGACAAATAAAGAACAAACAACAATATAGCACAGGAACAGGCCCTTCGACCCTCCAAGCCTGTGTCGCCATATTTTGCCCTTCCATACTAAAACTGTCTTCACTTACAGGATCTGTACCCTTCTATTCCCTTTCTATTTATATATTCATCCGGGTACTTGAATGCTGCTATTGTGTCTGCTTCCACCACCTCCTCTGGCAATGCGTTCCAGGCACTCACCACCCTTTGTGTGAAATACTTGCCTCACACATCTCTTTTAAACGTCCCTCCTCACGCTTTGAACCTGTGTCCCCTTGTAAGTGACCCCTCCACCCTGGGATAAAGCCTCATATTTTCCACTGTATCCATGCCATTGACAATCTTTTAAACTTCTATTAGGTTACGCCTACCCAAGCCTCCTGCGTTCCAGTGCGAGCAAATCAAACACCTTGTTCACTATCCTGTCTACTTGCGAGTCCACTTTCAAGGAACTATGAACCTGCATTCCGAGTTCTCTTTGTTCAGCACCACTCCCCAGGTTCTTCCCATTAAGTGTACAAGTCCTGTTCTGATTTGCCTTTCCAAAATGCAGCACCTCACATTTATCTAAGTTAAACACCATCTGCCACTCGTCGGCCCTATTGGCCCATCTGATCACGATCCTGTTGTCCTCTGCGGGAACCTTCTTCACTGTTCACTTCACTTCCAATTGTGGTGTCATCTGTAAACTTACTAACCATGCCTTCTATGATCACATCCAAATCGTTTTGTGTGTTTTTAAAATTTTCCCAATCCTCTGGCTTACCATTATTCACCACCATATTGCATATTTTTCTTTTTTTCCTTCAATTTGATACTGTTGTTATTTTCCTGAATTAATAATGCTTGGTTTATCCCCTTCGTTGTTTTTTTGTTTCTCACTGGAATATATCTTTTTTGTGAAAGCCATGAACTATTTTCTTAAACATCTGCTGTTGTTCATCAAACATTTTTTCTGCTACACTCTTCTCTCCTTCCATTCCAACCAATCCTGCCCTCATTCCTTCGTTATTACCCTTATTAAAGTTTACTCAGTTGCTTCTTCCCACATTTCTTGCTGTTAAACTGAAATTTAAATTCTGCTTAAATATGGCCACTGTTTCTTATGTGATCTTGTATTCTGAAATCATTTATTAAACATGCCGTATTACAAATTACCAAATCCAAATATTCTGAACCCTGGTTTCATCCACAAAGTATTATTCTGGGAATCTGTCTCAACTACACTCTATAAATTCTTCCTCCTGGCTACCTCTGTGATTCTGATTTTCCCAAGCTGGACAAAGTCACCAATCATGAAAGGGCTGCCTATTTCACATATTCTTGTTATCTCCAGATCTATTCTCTGTCCTACGGTATATCTACTTTATCTACTGTGAGGGGGCCTATAGACTGCGCCCACTAATTTTTTTTCTTATCTTCATCCATATAGATTTTGCATCTTCTGTTCCAAGATTATTTCTCGACATCGCACTTATTCATCATGTACGAACAGATCTACCACCACCCTTTACTTCTTGCTTGTTTTTCTGAAAAGTTCCATATTCTTGAATTCACACTCATGCTTTGGTCTTCTTCTAAACATATCTCTATAATGGCCATAAAATCATGCCATTTAACCTCTGTTTGTATCATTGATTCATTTATTTTGGTCCAAATACTGCAGGCATTTAAGTAACAAGCCATTCATTTTGCTTTTTAATTATAATTTCCCCCTTTGACCCTGCATGCTGATTTTTTTAATGTCTGTACACTCTGTTCCTTCCTGTGAGACCTTTTGTGTGTTTACCTAAACAGCCAACCTGTAGTTCTAATATTTCCATCTGCCTTTTGGCCAATGCTTCCCCATTCCTGAACCCACCCTTCCTCTATTTAGATTAAAATCTTCTCTACAGCCCTAGTTATTTGATTCACCTGGACACTGGTCCCAGCATGATTCAAGTGTAGCCCATCCCATGAGAATACCTCCCATCTGTTCCAGTACTGGTGTCCGCATTGCTAGAACTAAAACCCCCTCCTCCCACACTAATCTTTGAGCCATGCATTTAGCTCCCAGACTTTATTTACCCAATGCCAGTTTTTTCTGTGATGCAGTAGTAATCCAGAATTTTTAAATCTTGTTCCTAACTGTTCAAATTTTTCAGCAAAACCTCCTTTCTATTCCTATCAATGTGGTTGGTACCAAATGGACAATGAAAACTGGATCCCTCCCCTCTTCAACAAGTCCTTACACAGGAAAAGCAACTCAGCCTTCAGGACTCATGGTTACATTTGCAGAGAGTATTATCCATTCACCTAATTATACTGTCCTTACCACTAATATATTGCTGTTTCGTCTGCCAAATTTAATGGCTGTCTGTTCCATGGTGTCATAGTCAATTTGCACACCCTCCCTGCATTCTCCACGCTCTTCCTCACAGCTTGCAAGTACCTTGTAACTGTTGAACAATGGCAGGTACTAAGGCCCCACAAATACCACCACTGAGTCCCCATATCTGCCTCACCTGCAGGTGTACCCTTCTGTCTCTGATCACAGACCAAATTTGAATTGCCTAATTTGAGGGCTGTGACTGTGTTCTGGAGCAAATTTTCCAGGTAACTTTCCCCCTCTCTGTGGTTCCTCAACTTGATCAATAGTTCTTTGTCTTCAAATGCTTATTACATATGTAATCATCTTCATGTTAACAGCTCCGTATGCTGCAGCAGCAACACGTGACCTATCCTGCCATCACTATCGTATTTTGTGTGAGAGGATGAGATCCGTGTGAATGTGCGAGATTGCCTGTATGTTGAGTAGTTCAATCTATGACAGAAAGTGGTTTGTATTTGATAGTGTGAATAGTGTATGAGAGGGAGTGAATGCGTTTGCATGAGAGACTGTGATCTATGAGTGATCTATGTATGTGTTGAAGAGAATGTGGGAAGTGTGTGTTGATTGGATCTGTCTGGAGAGAGTGAGATGATCTTTTTGTGTGAAAAGGAAAGATTGTGCGTGTAAGTGAGAGAGTGAAATAGGTTTCAGTGTGCATGCTGAACCTGTATAAGACACTAGTTAGACTTCAGCAAGCATATTATGTGCAGTTTTAGGGAGTTACATTTTAAGAATGATATGAATGCATTGGAGAGAATGCAGAAGAGGTTTACAAAAATGGCTACAGGAATGCGAAATCTCATTAATGAAGAAAGATTAGAGAAGTTGGGACTGTTGTCCTTAAAAAGGTGAGCGTGAATTTGAAACGATATTTGATTGAAATTTTCAATATTGTGAGATGTTTGCACAGAATATTCAGGGAGGAACTGCTGCCATTTGTAAAAGAGTCAAGACAAGAGGACACAGTTTTAAAGTGATTTGCAAATGAAAAGAAATCAATGCAATGGGAAATAAACCACATCATAAACCATTTCACACGGTGATACTTAGGGTTGAGAGCACATTGTTTAGAAATGAGGGGCAGACAGCATCAAACAGGCATTCAATAGAATAAATAGAATAGAATAGCCTTGATTGTCACATATACTCATGAGTATAGTGAAAAGTTTGTATTTTGTCAATTACAGTAGCGACCTAGATACCAGAGTACCTAGGCACAGCATTTTTAGTGACAAGATCTTTTACAATACAGAAATAAAATATCTAGCATTGCAGAAATAAATGTTCAGTACAGCAGACTACACTGGCACCTAGCTTCCAGTCTGCACTGGACCCTGGCTCCACAATGCGCTGGCAACATGACACGCTGGGAACCCACTGCAGGAGGCTGGAAGGTCTCCATGCCACACTGGGAGACCCTTATGGGAGGAGGCCGCTGCAAGAAAGCCTATGTGAGAAGGCTGGGAGGTTGCCATGTCACACCTGGAGCCCCTATGGGAGGAAGTCCCTGCGCTAGGCTGGGAGGTCATCACGCCACAACAGATAAAGAGGATATTTGGTGAGTATTTAAGTACAAACAATGTACAAAGTCATTGGGAAAGAGCAGGAGAATTGCATTTATTCAGAAAGATAATGCAGACGTGATGGGCCAAATGAGCCTTCTCCTTTTACACCGTAGCAATTCTGTGATTCTGCAAAGAATGGCCTGGTGCTGGTCTTTGCTTCTGATGCACATTTAATAGAGTCATGCCCTGTGCCTATCTCAAGTGATCTGTTAGGATAAAATGGCATTGAAGCTGTATCAGGTTGAAATAAAAATTGAATCTGAGATGTGTTTTTTAGGCATACTATCTCTATCTCTGCTGAACAATGGTATAAAGGCTTTATCAACCTGTCCGAAATCAAAGGACATCAGCTGGGTTACAGCTTGCTATCTTGAGAATCTTTGAGCTGAGTAATTTACCTCAAAAATCAGGGGAAGCCGACGTTTTCAAAAGGATTGCCGTACAATTCCAGATTGGTTGTAATTTTTGTGCTTCTGCAATTTCAGCGTGGAGAGGGTTGCTTTGATAACAGAATGGTACCTTTGCTTCTGGGGCACACTTTGGACACAGTACAGCACAGACTCTGGAGAGGGCATAAGCAGCAGGCACTGAAGTATCCAGGGAGGGCTGATAGAAGCATAGACACAGAGAAAAATAGGCAGCACAGAAGGAAGACATTCAGTAGTCCACCTGCTGGAGAAAAAGAGCTATCTATGCTAATCCCACTTTCCAAAACTTGAATTGTTGCCCTGAACGTTTCAGTACTTCAAGTGTATATCCAAGTTGCTTTTAATTTTATGAGGGTTTTTGTTTCCAACACCACTGAGTTCCAGAGCCCAGCTATCCTCTGGCTAAAAACAAAATTGTTTCTCAACTCCTCTCCAATGCTTCCTTTATATAGGTTAACTCAAAGTTGAATGGTTATTGATCCTTCAGCTAAGTGAAATAAATCTTTCCTGTCCAATCGCTTTAGGTTCCTCATAATTTTATACATCCTAATTAAATTTTCCATTAGCTTCCTCTGTTCCGTAGTGCGGAATAAAAACACCCTTTCCAGTCTTTCCTTATTGCTAAAATTCTTCATTCCTGACCACATCCTCATAAATCTGCCCGTCACCCTCCGTTTTATGATCACATTCTTCTTATAAACCAGAAATCACAAGAGTATACAATATCCTTGCCACAGTCTTACAGCGTTTCAAATAGATCTGGCATACCATTCCTATCTCTTTCGTATAAAGGAAAATATCCCGTATGCCTTCTTAACCATCCTGTCTATCTCTCCTGCCACCCTTGGGAAACTGTGAATATATACTCCAAGGTGCTTGTGTTTCTCTATATTTCTCAGTATCCTACCAATTATTGTTTGTTTCCTTGTCTTCTTTGTCCTCTTTAACTGGGAGGATTATGCAGCAATTCAGTAGCCCTGTGAAGCAGACTGGGAGAGTGGACCTTTACGTAAGAGCAGTGAACAGTAGGAGATAAAATGTGGGGACAGGGAATCCCTCCAACTTGTTTCTACCAGAAGGGTTATGTCATAGGAAAACAGGTCGGTGCACTTCCATGCTCTTTTGATTGGCCTAGTGGTTTAAATCAGGTGATGTTATTACAGTTGAAGTGTACAGGTTGGAAATTCATTTTTATAATATTTAGCATACAAGTTCATGAATTAAATAGAATAGAAATAGTTGGGCAATCAATGTATTTCAGCAGGAGTGTGGGAATGGATAGGCACCTGTTCAATCCACAGTTATTACATCCACAGCAAGTGGATGGGCATTTAAATGGTCGTTGGATAAACATATGGATGATAATGGAATAGTATAGGTTAGATGGGCTTCAGATTGGTTTCACAGGTCGGTGCAACATCAAGGGCCGAAGGGCCTGTACTGCGCTGTAATGTTCTATGTTCTATGTTCTAAGTGTTGGCTGCTCAAGGAGATCAGAGTTGATGAGCTGGAGTCTAGGCCATGGACACTGTGACACGTCCCTTAGATTAACTGCATCAAATTTTGTCTCTGATTAGGGATGGGAGGGTGTGACTGCGAGTGAGGCAGATCTTGGAATCCAGAATTTAGATTTGGAGGAGCCTCAGTTGGTGTCTTTGTCAGGTAGATATGAGGTTCCTGCTCCCAGAGCAGATAAGGACACAGATCACAGGGAGGATGAGTGAATTGACCAAAGCACTGTTGTCCAGAGAACCATTCAATTGGGGGAGGTGGAGAGGGGGGAGAAAAGAGAAATTTAGTAGTAATAGCATAGTTAGGGAAACATATACTATTTTCTGCAGCACTGGCAGAGAGTCCAGAGGGCTGTGTTACCTACCTAGTGCCAAGATTAAGGACTTTTCAACTTGGGAGTTGGAGGGGAAGGATCCAGTTGTTGTACTCGACATAAGTACCAACAGCATAGGTAGGACTAGGAAAGAGTTGCTGCTGAAGAATTCAATTTGGGCTAAATTATTAAGCAGAACCATGAAAGTAATAACAGCAGGATTGCTACCAAAGCCACATGCAAATTAGCACAGGGTAAATAAGATTAGAGAGGCAAACGCATGGCTCGAAGATTGATTGATTTTGATTGATAGATTGATTTATTGTTGTCACATGTACTGAGATACAGTGAAAAGTGTTGGTGAGAAGGATGGACAACCCACAGTTGACAAAGGCAGTCAAGGAGACTCCAGCATGCAGTCCTTACTGTTGTAACATCTGCAGTCCTCACTGTCTCCCAGTCAAGGAAAGTATCCACTCAAAAACCATGGCATACAAAGAGGTGAAAACTAATGGTAGACCAGAGGATTTGGAATTTATTTTAGGAACTAGCAGCAGATGACTAGAAAGCTAATAAAAAGGGTAAACATTGATTATCAAAATAAATTTGCAAGAGGAGTGCAGCTAAAATTAATGTGGAACCCTTGATGGGGAATTGATAATGGGGAACAGGGCATTAGCAGATAATTTAAATAAATGTTTTACATCAAGATTCACGTTTGGGGACATTACAAAATTAACAGACAAGTAAGGTACTAATGGGAAGTAAGATCTTGTAACAATCTCTATCATGAGAAATAAAGTATTTGACAAACTAATGAGAGTTAAGGCAGACATGTCCCCAGGAAATGGTTTGCACCAAGCTTTTAAAGGAAGTGGTGAGAGAAATATTGGAAGTATTAGTTAAAATATTCCAGAACTCAATGGATTCCAGGAAGGTTCCAATGCATTAGAAAACTGCTAATGTGACATCCCTGTCCGTGAAGGGAGGGAAACGGAAAATAGGAAATTATAGGTTAGCCTTATATCTGTTATTGGGAAAATGCTAGAGTCATTGTCAAGGAAGAGATAGCAGGACATTTAGAAAAGTTTAACACAATAAAACAAAGTTAACATGGGTTTTATGAAAGGGTTTGACAAATTTTCTAGAGTTCTTTGATGATGTAACAAGCAGAGATGATAAAGGGAACTGGTAGATGTAATGATTTAGACTTCCAGAAAACTTTTGATAAGGTGCCATATAAAAGGCTATTGGACAGGACAGGTCTCATGGTATTGGAGTACATATATTCACAGTGCTTAAGGAACAGTTCACGTACAGAAAACAGAGAGTTGGGATTCATAGATCTTGTTCAGTTTAGATGGATGTAATGAATTGAGTGCCATAAGGGTTAGTCCTTTGGCCTCAATTATTTACTGTGTATACTAATGACTTGGAGGAGGGTGCAGAGTGTAATAATGGTTTTTGTGCAAACGTTTCGTCTCCCTACAAGGTGACATTGTTTAGCCTCCACTGAAGCGCTGTTGTCCTGTCCCACTCTGAATTTATATGGTCTGGTCTGTCATGGATGGTAGTCTTGTTTCCGGTTTTGCACCATAATGGTATGTAGATGGAATCTATTTCAACATGTTTGTTTATCGCACCAATGATTGAAAATCAGGCCTCCAGGAATTCTCATGCTTGGCTTTGCTTTGCTTGTCCTAGTTCTGCAACTTTGGTCCAGTTAGAACATACATAGAACACAGAACAGTACAGCACAGTACAGGCCCTTTGGCCCATGATGTTGTGCCGACCTATTATCCTACTAAGGTCAATCTACCCTGCGTACCCTACATTTTACTATCCTCCATGTGCCTATCCAAGAGTCACTTACAAGTCTCTAAAGTATCTGACTCCTCTACCACTGCTGGCAACACATTCCACATGCCCACCACTCTCTGTGTGGAGAACCTCCCTCTGACATCTCCCCTGTACCTTCCTCCAATCACTTTAAAATTATGCCCCCTCGAAATAGTCATTTCTCCCTGGGAAAAAGTCTCTGACTATCCACTCTATCTATGCCTCTCATCATCTTGTACCCCTCCATCAAGTCACGTCTCATCCTTCTTCACTCCAATGAAAAAACCCGAGCTCCCTCAACTTTTCCTCATAAGACCTGTTCTCCAGTCCAAACAGCATCCTGGTAAATTTCCTCTGCACCCTCTCTAAAGCTTTCACATCTTTTCTATAATGAGGTGACCAGAACTGAACACAATATTCCAAGTGTGGTCTAACCAGAATTTTATAGAGCTGCAGCATAACCTCACAGCACTTAAACTCAATTCCCCTGCCAATGAAAGTCAACACACCATACGCCTTCTTAACAACCCTATCAACTTGGGTAGCAACTTTGAGGGATCTTCGGACGTGAACACCAAGATCCCTCTGTTTCTCTACACTGCCGAGAATCCTGTCATTAACCCTATATTCTGCATTCAAGTTCAACCTTCCAAAATGAATCACTTCACACTTTTCTGAGTTGAATTCCAACTGCCACTTCTTTGCCCAGCTCTGCATCCTATCAATGTCCCATTGCAACCTACAAAAGCCCTCCGCACTGCCCACAACTCCACCAACCTTTGTGTCATTGGCAAACTTACTAACCCACCCTTCCACTTCCTCATCCAAGTCATTTATAAAGATCACAAAGAGCAGAGGTCCCAGAACAGATCCCTGCGGAACACAACTGGTCACCAAGTTCCAGGCTGGATACTTTTCATCTACTACCACCCTCTGTCTTCTATTGGACAGCCAGTTTTATATCCAGACAGCCAAATTTCCCCGAATCCCATGCCTCCTTACTTTCTGAATGAGCCTACCTTGTGGAACCTTATCAAATACCTTGATAAAATACACCACATCCACTGCTCTGCCTTCACATGTTTTGTCACATCCTCAAAGAATTCAATAAGGCTTGTGAAACATGATTTGCCCCTCACAAAGCCATGCTGGCTATTTCTAATCAAACTGTGGTCTTCCAAATAATAGTAAATACTATATCTCAGTATACTCTCCAATAATTTTCCCACCACAGAAGTAAGACTGACCAGTCTGTAATTCCCAGGATTATCCCTATTCCCTTTCTTGAACAAGGGAATGACATTTGCCACTCTCCAATCATCTGGTACTACTTCAGTGGACAGTGAGGACGGAAAGATCATTGCCAAAGGGACAGTAATCTCTTCCCTCGCTTCCCGTAGTAACCTTGGATATATCCTGTCTGGCCCAGGGGACTTATCTATCCTCATGTTTTTTAAAATTTCTACCACATCCTTCTTCGTAACATCAACCTGTTTGAGCATATCTGCCTATTTCATGCTGTTCTCACAAACATCAATGTCCCTCTCACTGGTGAAAACTGAACCAAAGTATTCATTAAGGACCTCCCCTATCTCCTTTGACTCCACGCACAAGTTACCTCCACTATCCCTTATTGGCCCTACCCTCACTCTGGCCATGTTTTTGTTCCTCACATAAGTGTAGAATGCCTTGCGGTTTTCCTTGATCCTACCCGCCAAGGTTTTCTCATACCCCCTTCTAGCTCTTTAAATTGATGTCCTTCTACATTGGAGTGTATTGAAACAAGGTAGAGTTGGTCGTGTCATTTTGCTGCGAGTTGGTGTTTCTGTATCCGGGTGGCGAGTTTCCTGCCCATCTGTCCTATGTAGTATTTCTTGCAGTTGCTGCACTGTATTTTGTGTATCACATTTGTCCTGCTCATTGTGGGTATGGGGTCTTTCGTCTTTGAGAGTAACTGGTGAAGTGTGGCTGTTGGTTTGTGTGCTATCATTATTCCAAGAGGCTGTCGGAGTTTTTTTTAGCTAGTTCCGATGTGTTTCTGATAGAGGGTAGGGTGGCCCGTATGGTGGGGCCTACAGTGTCTTCTTGGTATTGCTTATCTTCCAAGCATCAGTGGATGAAGCTGTTAGGATATACATTGCTCGTAAAGACTTTGTATAGGTGATTTTGTGAGGCTCCGGGGTGTTGTAGTGTGTTGTTGCTCGTTTAAACAGAGTCTTGACACAACTCTGTTTGTGGATGTTGGGGTGGTTACTGTTGTAATTCACAATTTGGTCTGTGTGTGTAGTCTTTCTATGTACACTGGTAAGGAATTCACCGTTGTTTGTTCGTTCCACCATTATGTCTGGAAATGGGAGTTGATTGTTTTTCTCTTCTTCCCTGGCGATCTTGATCCCGGTGAATATGCTGTTAATAAGGTGGTGTGTTTCTTTTAACTTTGATCGTTTGCGCCTATACTCTAAAGCAATTACAATGGGCAGGCAATTAACAAGAACAGACTTCCTAAAAATGAAACCTGATGGCTCAAACAACCCCAGATTCTATGGGCTACCCAAGGTACACAAACTGGACATGCCCCTCAGACCCATAGTTTCCCTGCTGGGCACACCGACACACAGGCTAGGCAAGGAGTTACAACAAGGACTGAAACACCTCCCCAATGGATTGACTCACTCCATACACTCAGCACAGGAATTCCTGAAAAACATTAGAACATAAAAATCGACAAGGAGGAAATGACGTTACAGCAGTATTCACCTCTATTGACATGACTCTAGCAAAGGAGACACTGGCCACATTATTAGATAATCCGAAAACACAAACCTCCAATGAAACCATCAGCAAGGACAATGTGCTAAAATTACTAGACCTATGCCTTACCATGCACTTCATCTTGGACGGCCAGGCGTATGAACAAATTAATGGGATACTCATGGGTTCATGCAACTCGGGTTTCATAGCAGAAGCTGTTATGCAAAGACTTGAATGCACAGCCCTCCCCCAGATTCAGCCTAAACTATGGGTTAGGTACGTGGATGTTACTTTTGTGATCATTAAATGAGCAAACTTAGAAGAAAAGATGACATGAAGACAACTAATAGTCCAAGCCTAACATAGACATTCATAGGAAATCCTCGAGGCATGGTTCTCCAGCTGTAATGCAATTAACAAACATATAGAATTGGACTCTATATACAAACCCAAACAGATCAAAAACCGGAAATGATACTACTCACCATAACGGACCAAACAGTATAAATTCCGAGTGGAGTAGAACACATCGCTTCATTGGAGGCCTCACTGATGATGTCACCTAGAATGGTGACAAAACATCTGAACGAAAAGCCAGCTCGGCAAGCAAGTCAACAACCCCGATGATGTCTAAGGTCTTTTGTGACTAGAAGCTGGCGCCCAGTGTCATACCACAGGGTTCAGTACTTGGCCCCTTTCTGTTTGTAGTATATTAATGATCTAGACATGAATATAAGAAGTATGATCAATAAGTCCGCAGATGATTCAAAACTTGGTTGTGTGGTACATAGCGAGGAGGAAAGCCTTACTCTGCAGGATGATATAGACAGACTGGTCAGATGGATTGAATAATGGCAAAAGGAATTTGGTCCTGAAAGTGTAAGATAATGTATTTTGGGAGGACTGACAATGCGAAGGAACCCACATTAGATGGTATGAAGTGTAGAAGATCAGAGTGACATGTGTGCATCTCCACAGATCCTTAAAGGCAGTGGTTAAGAAAGCACAGGGAGTAATTGCCTTCACTAGTCAAGGCATTGAATACAAAATGTGGTGAAATACTCCCCACTTTTCTGGATGGCTGTAGCTCCAGGAAGACTTTAGAAGCTTGATACCATCCAGGACAAAGCAACCTACTTGATTGGCATCACATCCACAAACATTCACTCCCTTCACCACCAATGCTCAGTAGCAGCAGTGTGTACCATCTACAAGGTGTTCTGCAGAAATTCATCAAGGCTCCTTGGATACCTTCCAAACACTTGATCACTTCCATTCGGAAGGACAAGGGCAGCAGATATATGGGACCATCACCTGCAAGTTCCCCTCGAAGCCACAAACCACCCTGACTTGAAAATATGTCCTTCAGTGTCAGAATTGCCTCCCTAACAGCATTACGTGTGTGCCTACACCAAATAGATTGCAATGGTTTATGAAGGAAGTTCACCACCACCTTCTCAAGGCCAAGTAGGCTTGGGGAATGGATGCTGATCCAGCCAGAGATGCCCATGCCCCACAAGTGAATAAAAGAAACAAAAGCAAAGAAGTTATGATGGAGCTCTATACAACATCGGACCACAGCTAGAGTTCTGTCAGTAGTTTGGATTGCCACACTATAGAAAGGATGTGATTGCACTAGAGAGGCTACAGAGGAAATTCACCAGAATGTTGCTTGGGCTTGAGCAATTCAGCTACGAAGAAAGATTAGATAGTTTGGGATAACAAGGTGGATGAACAAGAGCTGGATGAACACAGCAGGCCAAGCAGCATCAGAGGAGCAGGAAAGCTGACGTTTCGGGTCTGGACCCTTCTTCAGAAATTGAGAAATTCTTCATTTCTGAAGAAAGGTCCAGACCCAAAATGTCAGCTTTCCTGCTCATCTGATGCTGCTAGGCCTGCTGTGTTCATCCAGCTCTACACCTTGTTATCTTAGATTCTCCAGCATTGCCAGTTCCCACTATCTCTAGTTAGTTTGGGGTTGTTTTCCTGAGAGGAGAGATAACTGAGGGAGTGTTCTGATTGAAGTGTCAAAAGTTCTAAGAGGCATCGACAGGGTTGATAGGGTGAAACCATTCATGTTTGTAGAAAGGTCAGTAACTGGTGGGACATTTTTAAGGTAAGGAGCAGGGGGTTTAATTGGGATTTGAGAAAAAAACATTTTCACCCTATGCAGTGTGGGCATTTTGAACTCACTGCCAGAAAGGGTGGTACAGGCAGGAATCCTCAAGATAGGTTTAAGAACTACTTGGATGATTACTTGAAACATTATAGTAAACAAGGCTACAGGCCAAGTATTGGAAAATGGGATTAAGAATAGATGGATCCTTGAATACTGGTGTGGATGTGATGGGCTGAGTGGCCTCTTTCCATGCTGTACAAATTTTATGACTCAATGACACTAAAAATAACAATCTTACTGAAACACGCAAGATTCTAAGGGGGCTTGTCAGTTTAGATATTGAGAAGACAGTTCCACGAGTGGGGGACTCTTGAACTAAGGGACATAACTGCATAATAAGGGGACATTCATTTAAAATTTAGATACATAAGAATTTGTTCAAGCAGAGGGTGGTGATGTACGGAAGCCTGTATTCAGAGTGTTCTGGAGACTATATCAGTGAAAGTATTTAAAGAGTAGATAGATCTTTGAAACATTGAGCAGTTGAGGGTTATGAGGAGTTAGCACTAGAAAGGAATTGAGGCCTGTGCAGTTTTATATGATCTTATAGAATGGTGAGGTTGGTTTGAGGGGCAGAATAGACTGTTACTGCTCTTATTTCTTATGATTTTATGTGCTAAATGCATAACTTCTGTACTCCCCGACGAATCCATTGGTCTATTCCTGTAGTCCAGTTTTCTTCCTCACTATCATCTCCAAAGTTCTTAATCATTACCTCTACATCTAAGATCAAAATAATCGATAGATATCATGAACAGTAAGGGACCCAGTACTGAGCCCTATGGAACGCTGCTAGAATCATCTTTCCAGTCACAGAAGTATTCATGAACCACAAGACTTTTCTCCTGTCACTGAGCATATTTAGGATCCAACTCGTCACTTTATCTTGCATCTTATGAGCTTTTAATTTTCTGACCCCCTCCGCCATGAGGGACCATGTTGAAAGCTTGTTAAAATCCTTGTAAACTGCATGTGTGTTACGCTGATCAGCCCTCCTTGTTCCCTCCTTCAAAAATTAAATCCAGTTACTCAGGCATGACCCTCTGAACAAATCTGTGCTGGTTTTGAAAAAAAAAAATTATTTAATAAGATGTGGGCATCACTGGCATTTGTTAGCCATCCTTTATTGTCCTTGAACTAAGCCCGATGTCAGAGAGTTAGCCATAATACTGCTGATTTGGAGTCAGGCACGAGTAGATTTCTTCACTGAAACAAAGAAAGACATAAGTAAACCAGATAAGATAATCACAGTCAAAGTTATTGAGACTAGATTTATAAATGGTAGTGGACTGGCAGTGCCTGTAGCTTATCTGCTCCATCTGCTTTGGCATTTTTTTTAAACTTTTCCTCTTCCTTCACAGCCTTTTTTTCTTTACTTTTTCTGGAGAGACAGAGTTAGGGTTAGGGTTGGGGTTATGGCTAGGGGGACAGTGAGAGAGCGCAGGGGAAGGCGAGAGAGTGCAAGCTCAGCCCTGTAGCCGTAGAGGTCCACCGTCATCTGCAGTGACATTGAGTAAGGGGAGATCGAGCCCAGCATGGAGAAGATTGAACACTCGTGGGGAGTGTGAGCCCAGCATGGAAAACAAGGGCTGCAATGTTGAACTTTAACTTTATTTCATTATTTTCCTACAGTTTACCTAAGATTTTGAATCTAGGTACCTTTGTATCTAAGATGGCACCCGGAATGGTGACATTCTACACTTTTCACTGCACTCCTGTATCCTTGTACTTGAGTACACATGACAATAAAATCTCAGTCTAAATTCTAATTCTAAACTGAATTTGATAAATACATTTTAATTTCACCATCTGATTTGATAGTATTTGACATTCCTATTCCAAATTACCAGTCTAGTAACATAACCACTCCTGTGTCTTCTCCCCTATCTCCAACAAATGTTGATTAACTGATACTTCTTTAAATAATGATTTATATTGACTCAGAAATTTTTCCACTAATTTACGCATCACCATGAGTTAGGCTGGTTGGTCTGAAATTTCTCAGGCTGCCATTTTCGACATTTTTAAACAATAATACAAAAGTAGCTTCAGAGATGATAGGAACTGCAGATGCTGGAGAATCTGAGATAACAAGGTGTAGAGCTGGATGAACACAGCAGGCCAAGCAGCATCAGAGGAGCAGGAAGGCTGACGTTTCGGGTCTAGACCCTTCTTCAGAAATGGGGGAGGGGAAGGGGGTTCTGAAATAAATAGGAGGCAGATAGAAGATGGATAGAGGAGAAGGTAGGTGGAGAGGAGACAGACAGGTCAAAGAGGCGGGGATGGAGCCAGTAAAGGTGAGTGTGGGTAGGGAGTTAGGGAGGGGATAGGTCAGTCCAGGGAGGACGGACAGGTCAAGGGGGCGGGATGAGGCCAGTAGGTAGGAGATGGGATTGGGGCTTGAGGTGGGAGGAGGGGATAGGTGGGAGGAAAGACAGGTTAGGGAGGCAGGGACAAGCTGGGCTGGTTTTGGGATGCAGTAGGGGGAAGGGAGATTTAGAAGCTTGTGAAGTCCACATTGATACCATTGGGCTGCAGGGTTCCCAAGCAGAATATGAGGTGCTGTTCCTGCAACCTTCGGGTGGCATCGTTGTGGCACTGCAGGAGGCCCAGGATGGACATGTTGTCTGAGGAATGGGAGGGGGAGGTGAAATGGAATGATAACAACCAAAACAGAATCCCCCTCATCCTCATGTACCATCCCACCAACCTCCGGATCAAACGCATCAT
This sequence comes from Ginglymostoma cirratum, assembly GCA_024137785.1. Taxonomy (NCBI): domain Eukaryota; kingdom Metazoa; phylum Chordata; class Chondrichthyes; order Orectolobiformes; family Ginglymostomatidae; genus Ginglymostoma; species Ginglymostoma cirratum. The sequence goes on from JAHRHZ010000032.1 coordinate 5,298,353, forward strand.
CCTCCGACACTTCCGCCATCTACAATCCGACCCCACCACCAAAGGCATTTTTCCCTCCCCACCCTTATCTGCTTTCCGGAGGGACTGCTCTCTCTGTGACTCCCTTGTCCGCTCCACACTCCCCTCCAGCCCCACCACACCCGGCACTTTTCCGTGCAACCGCAGGAAGTGTGACACCTGCCCCTACACGTCCCCCCTCAGCCCCATGCCAGGCCCCAAGAAGACTTTCCACATCAAGCAGTTCACCTGCACATCTGCCAATGTGGTATACTGTATCCACTGTTCCCATTGTGGCCTCCTCAACATCAGGGAACCAAGCGGAGGCTTGGGGACTGCTTTGCGGAACACCTATGCTCAGTTCACACTAAACAACTGCACCTCCCAGTCGCGAACCATTTCAACTCCCCCTCCCATTCCTCAGATGACATGTCCATCCTGGGCCTCCTGCAGTGCCACAATGATGCCACCCGAAGGTTGCGGGAACAGCACCTCATATTCCGCTTGGGAACCCTGCAGCCCAATGGTATCAATGTGGACTTCACAAGCTTCAAAATCTCCCCTCCCCCAACCACATCCCAAAACCAGCCCAGCTTGTCCCTGCCTCCCTAACCTGTCCTTCCTCCCACCTATCCCCTCCTCCCACCTCAAGCCCCAATCCCATCTCCTACCTACTAGCCTCATCCAGCCTCCTTGACCTGTCCGTCCTCCCTGGACTGACCTATCCCCTCCCTAACTCACCATCTACACTCACCTTTACTGGCTCTATCCCCACCTCTTTGACCTGTCTGCCTCCTCTCCACCTATCTTCTCCTCTATCCATCTTCTATCCGCCTCGCCGTCTCTCCCTATTTATTTCAGAACCTTCTTCCCCTCCCCCATTTCTGAAGAAGGGTCTAGGCCTGAAACGTCAGCCTTCCTACTCCTCTGATGCTGCTTGGCCTGCTGTGTTCATACAAAGATAGCTGTCTGGTTTTCTGATGCTGCACCAGAAGCCAGACAGAATGGAGCTCAGGAGGTACACAATTTTATCCCTTGCTTTACTTAAGAATCTGAGGCAAAATTTATCTGGGCGTAGGATTTATCATTTTTCTAGATCTTATTGTTTGCTCCCTCACAATGACCATCTCATCTGATATTTCACTGTGGTCTTCCTTTTTAACAATGTCTGTTTTTATCTCTGTTTTGGAAATCAGATACATCCGCCATCATATATTTCTGATGTAGTACCTTGTTTTCCCAGTTAACTGTTGTATATAGTTCTAAAAAGGTTAATACTTAAGATGTCAAATGCATCACTGGCTATGTTGAGGTTGCATGGAAATTGTAGAGAACAGGTGGGATCTTAAAGGAGTGATTCCAGCACCTCATCCTCGTCAAACTCTCAGTAACAATGTCTATCATATTAATGTCACAGTTGCTGACATACTAAATGTCTTGTTAACCACAAGAGGCTCTTCTCAGGAAACAGGAAGTGGTGTTGCTTCACTACATTAGACCAAGTAGGCCCTGTCGTTCCCTACGCTTCAAGAGGATGATAGCAACAACCTTTATCATCAGCAGCAACTCATACACTATAGTAAGCTGGTGTACCCACACAACACTAATGTGTCTTCAACCTACAAACCTTAACAACAAGAGGAAGGCCCACCCCTATCATAGCTGTTTTTAAGGCATCAACAGCTTTCGGCTTCAAAGCTGGGTTAATTTCTACTGACTGACTCTGAGTTGGTGGAAGGTTGATGGTTTGCTGAGTTTGTTAAAGTGGTCCCACAATAGAGAAGGCTTGCATATCACATCAAGGTTTCTGGTCAAATCATTTGCTCCTAGTCTTGGGTGCTGTACCAAACCCTTCCCCCCCAACTCCATCAGCTGTGGAATGAGAAGGATGCTAATGAGAGGCAGCAAGGAAGTCATGTTGTGCACAGCTGGAGGAGGAGAAGGCAGAAAAGGGCTCTCAGCAGAAGATTTGATTCCACTATGGTCTTCCTCAAGCATTTTTTCTGTTTCTTCCCAAACCAGGAGCAATTTGTGCATAATCAGCACTTTATAAAGGATCCTCCTACAGCTTGCATGTTCCCACCACCTCATGACTTTACTCTGCAGCCAAGCACATGTGACCAGCTGGTTAACCATGACAGCCATTGAACCATCCAGCAGCATTTGACACAACAGGTTCAGAAAAGATTTACAGGAAGTATGAGGCTGTGAGCTACAGGGAGAGGCTGAATAGGCTAGATCTTTTTTTCCCCTGAAGCATTGGAGGCTGGGGGGTGACCTTATAGAGGTTCATAGAATCATGAGGACCGTGGATAGAGTGAACAGCCAAGGTCTTTTCCTTGACAACTCAATGTCTATGTTCTGGAGGAGCTCTACTTGGCCGAGTATGCATTCTGGATGGTGATTTGCAGCATCGTCGACATTCTGACAGTCAAGAGGGCACAGACCTTACCAATAAGAGGTGCTGTGGAAGGGGAGATGATGGTCTAGTGGCATTATTACTGGACATTACAGCCAAAGAACTAGGTAATGCTCTAAGCACCTGTGTTCAAATCCCACCATGGCTGATGGTGGAATTTGAATTCAATGAAAATCTGGAATATAGATTCAACTGATGATGATGAAACTGTTGCTGATTGTTTGGGAGAAAAACCTATCCAGTTCATTAATGCCCAGCCTTGTCTGACCTCAGAAGTTAAGCAGACTCAGGCTTGATTAGTACTTGGATGGGAGACTGCCTAGGAATACCACATGCGGTAGGCTTTTGGGTGGCATGGTGGCTCAGTGGTTAGCTCTGTTGCCTCACAGCACCAGGGAACCGTGTTTGATTCCACCCTTGAGTGACTGCCTGTGTGGAGTTTGCTTATTCTCCCCGAATTTGCATGGGTTTCTGCCGGGTGCTCCTGTTTCCTCCCACAGTTCAAAGATGTGCAGGTTAGGAGGATTCGCCATGCTAAATGCCCATAGTATTCAGGGGTGTGTAGGTTACGTGGATTATCCATCGGAAATGCAGGGTTTTTAGAGAGAGGGAGCTAAGGGGGGGATGGGTGTGCATGGGTGGGATGCTCTTTGGAGGGGCAGTGTGGACTTGTTGGGCTGAATGGCCTGTATCTGCACTGTAGGGATTCTATGAATAACTATGATGATGCTGTTGAGACATTGAGCGTTTATGTGTTAACAGTGAGCTTTAACACATTCACAGTGACACCCAAGCCCCAACGTAAACAGTCTGCGCTTATGTAGATTACTAACCAATGTGATGACTCAGCCCATTGCAGGTTTAACATGTAAAACTAGACAGGATCTCACAAGCTGGTCTCTAATTCCAGTCATGTCTTGTCTGCAACTGCCACTGAAAAATAAATAGGACAAATTCCAGAATCAAACAGGGCCTCTTCCAAGTTAGTTGAGCATGTTAATTTTGCTAGAAAGGTCAAGTGCATAGAGCACTAGCTAAATTCCCTGTCTACACTAACTGTATAATTACAGTTCCAGCCATAAATGCAAAGGGGTGTGTGGAAGGCATTAGTGATGGAAATGGAAAATTCACTGAAAAACTTACTGACACATTAATCATTGGGAACAATTAAAGGGGAGTGTCAAAATGAGGCAAAAAATATCAGCAAGCATTTGAAGACATTCTAAGGCATTTCACCTGATCAGAAGCATTTACCAAGACTGAAGAAACAGGGAATTAAGCAATTGTAGGCAAAAGTGAAAACATGGAAACCCCATTTGTTGGCATTAGCCTGTAAACAAATCCTGGAGGAGCACAGAAATTGAACCTCTATGTAACAACTGGCTGGGATCAAACAAGGTGCTGAAGTCAGGGTTTATTCTCTGTATCGTATCATCATTGCATTCCAACAGGTCAAATTTGTATCACAGTGTCAAGGAAATATAGCAATTCACAGATGATAGTGTTTGTCCTTGCCTCTGTCAGTCTTATGCTGCGTTATGCGTCCTTGCAGTAACTTGCAAAGGTCTACTTCTCTGTTGATGCAGGCTCTGAGAAGAGAGTTCTCAATGGTTAATGACAGGTAGATATGTCAGTACCTACAGAATTGCAGAGGAGCACAAGAGTTCTCCAAGATGTATGTGTATGGCAGCTACCAAAGTAGTGGCACACACTTTCAGTTCGTGAATTCATCTGACATGGAAATGATGCCCTTCCTTTTGAGGAACTGTGCAACATTTTGATATAACCTCTCAGTGTTGCAGTCAATAGCACCTTGCACTGTGGGAAGCCCGGTTTGTTTCTGAGTCCTACTGCCCAGGTTGCAGTACTGAACCCATCATTGGAGGACTGAAATAAATTGGTGCGACCTTACACAGATGGCATCAGTTATTATGTTTGTGGGTAGATGACTGAGAGATCCCGTAAAGGTCAGCCATTGCACCCTGGAAGAAGCCAGTCGCATTGAAGTCTAACGTAGCTGTCACCTTTACAGCAACCCAGAGAGAATGGTCCCCCACTCCTGCAGGTCCCTGGTCCTGATCCAACTGCTGGCATTAATCCATCCCAACGTTCCATGAAGTATGGAATTTGTGTTGACACTGCACCTTGCTCATCCTGAGGAAGTGTAAGTGAATGAGTAACACAGGTGCTGTGATTGTTCTATGTTCTGTGAATCCTTTCCATCCCAGCCCATATTGTTGAACTCACAGTACAGTTTACAGGAAATCTGCTCTGTGCCCCACACACGTGGAAGTGGTACACGTGCAGCGTTGGTTGCAGCCAGTATCCACCATCTTTTAAAGTTAGGGTGATAACATCTGCTTCACTGAGATTTCACTGTGCAATTTGCAAAGGTCAGTGACATGATGGACATTGCCTGTGACAAGCATTTGAACCCTAAACATTTTAAGACTTCATGTATTTGACATGCTCAATGATATGATTGCAAATCAGGTGTAGCTGCAATTTGCAACTGCATGATTAATGCCTTTGCCCCTTCATTGCCTTCCTCTTCAGCAGAGTTGGAGCCTGTACTTTTACTGACAGTTTGCACTGATTCTGCACACCTTGGGAACCAGAGTATGTACTGTATTGAAGTTTCCAGAAGGCATTTAATAAGAAGCCACAAAATTACTGTGGAAAATAGAAGCTCATAGTGTAATGGGTAGCATGGATAGAAGATTGACTTTCTAATACGACACTGATATTAGGCATAAATGGATATTTTCTGCTTGGAAAGATATAATGGGTGGTGTGTCCCAGGATAAGTACTGGGGTCTCAAAATTTTAAAATTTATCTAAATGGCTTAGATAAAGTGATTGAAGGTATGGTTGCTAAATTTTCTAATGATACAAAGATAGATAAGAAAGTAAGTAGTGAAGAGGGCATAAAGAGGGTAGAAAGGATTTAGTTAGGCTAAGTGAGTGCACAAAGATCTGGTAAATAAAGAATAAAATGGGAAAATGTGAAATTGGTAATTTTGGCAGGATGAATAAAAAAGAAACACATTACCTAAATGGTGAGGGACTGCAGAGTTCTGTGATGAAGGGGGATTAAGGTGTCGTTATACAAGAAATGCAACATGTTAATATGTAAGTATAGAAAGTAATTTTGACAGCCTGTAAGATGTTACCTAATTGAAAGGAAATTGAGTACAGAACTAGAGTGTTCTTCTAGGCATTTTTTGAAACCACATCTGAAATACTCTATACAGTATTAAGCTCAGTATTTAAGGAAGATGTAAGAGCATGGGAGACAGCACCTTGTGGTATGACTATGAGCTCAGATGTTACACTATATTTCACCATTGCTCTGGTCACCACACATAATGGAAAAATACCCGGAACATTTTCTTGCAACCATTCTGTCACTTTAGCCTCAACTGGACTCGACATGATAGCTTTCACTCTTGCCAAATCATTCCCCAGATGTAAATCAAATCAATCTACAGATAATTTCTTGACTATCTTAATTACCAATAGTCAAGACAACAGGTCACTGTCCAGCTGGACTTTGTTCAATGGAACTGGGATGTGGTCTCCACGCATCGCATTTTAACTTTCATTGAACTCTCTTTGGAAAACTGAATCTTTCTCCAGCAAGAGGGCTTGATTGGCCTTTGTTTCTTAGAAGTATTGTTATGGACTTGGATGTGCCATTTGAAGAAAAAGGAGTTACCTTCACTTTTGGACAAAGATGCTTCCTGTTAGTCATCCCCCCCAATGTATTTTTGCACTGCAATATTTACCTTCAGTCTCCTATTTGTATTTAAAACTACAACATGATCTATTGTTATTTTCTTTGGAGTTTGCATTTGGGCTGAATCTTATGAGCTCCAATAAGTCACATGAGTTCCCACTTCAACCTTTAGCCTTCTGAACAAATATTTCACACATGGTTACAATGGAAACATTCTTTGGCTTCCAATTTTCACCTCTACTCTCAGTATTTTCCCTCTGATTTGAGAATGAGACTATAGGGCATTCCCAGCTATCTATTCTTTACCTTGGCTACTTGCCTTCCTTTCACATTCCTATTTCCTATCCCTTTTGAGTTTGTGAGAGTGATGAAAAATAGATTTATTTTTATGGATTAGCTCATAATTGTCAGCCAATATTGTTGCCTGTTTAGTCATTCTAAGCCTTTGCTCCTCAACGTGGGTTCTTATTATGAAAGATGGTGAGTTTTTCTCTTCCAGGAATGATCTCTCTAATGCCTTCAAACATGGCTTTAGTTTCTAAGGACTTATCCATCTGTGAAAATTACTTTGCTTAAATATTTCATATTTAATGTAGGTATGCCCAGGCTGTTTCCTTAAATTCTGTTTCTGTAACCCTTGCTTAAATGCCTGATGTACTGACCTTGGCTAGCTAATATAGTATTTTTTTAAACAGTGTCATAATCCCAAGAAACCTCCTCGACAGTGAATATAAATTTCCTGTGTTTTACCTGTCAACTTACTCTGCATGAACAATATCTTTTTTTTCCCAATTCATTTGTCCAGCCATTTTCTCAAATGAAATGAAGAAATGCCTTCATTTCTAGCCATTTTTTCAAATGAAATGAAGAAATTCCTCCATTTCTATTTTCTGAAATGTTGGCAGAATCAGTGCAAATTTCCACTTTTACTGGACCTCAAGTAATGACTCACATTCTCCCACCAGAACCTACATTAGCATCTGATGTTTTCTATTTCAACTATATCATTTTAAACTTATATTCATATTCCCTGGCTTGCTCTTTGCGATTCTAATTTTAATTTCCATTTCCGGTCTTCATAACTCCAACTTCCTTCCTTTGTATTTTTCTTCCATCTCTATTTTCTTCATTTTTTTTTCCTCAGGCTCAAGCTGTTTAATATTTACAGAATATCACCTGATTCTGTTGTTTCACTACCCAGTGTACTGGGTATCTCTTGTGTATTTCCTCTCAACCCAAATATAGTGCTAATACCTCAATTATATTTGCCTTTTTAGGTCTGCCAGGCGATGGTCTCCTCAGTTGAGCCACCAATTCAATCAACCTGAGGCTTTGAAAGCTCCCTTAAGACTATCAGGGCTAACTCTGCCACCTGCAGGAAATTCTTTCCCACTTCCAATACCAAGTCTCACATGCAATCCAGAATCTGATGTTTCCTTCATCTCTATTATTTATCAATACCACACCCAAATCCTCATAGGCCCTGTTCCAAATTTGATCTCAGTTAAGTCCCCAGTCTTTGTCAAACCTCACTGAAAATAAATCCCCACTATTCCTGCCATTGTGCCAAAAGTTAAAGATATCATAAAAGTGTTCAAAATTCTCCAATATACTTATCTTTTCCTACCCTGTAGACAGAAAGCATGGACCAGGATTCTGTATTTAACAAGAATCACTATTTCTTACAAAAAAGTGTACATTCTGGCTGCAGGTAAACAACAATGAACTGTCAACATACAACATTACTGGTTAAAACTCTAATCCCTATATGCACATACAGACAGACATAGACAAGGCACAAAAAATTACGTCACAGGTGGAGGGAATAGATGGGAAGGCAGTTCAAAGGCACCTTTACAGGGTTCACTAAGATGATACTTTTGCTTTACCAGGACTTGCTGTTCCTCAAACAATCCTCAATCTCTTCCCCGGGTACTTTCCCTTGCTTATTGGGGTCACAGAGTAAATGGTTCACAACTTATGAAGTCTCTGACTTAAGCAATAGCTTACAGAAACTGATAAAGGCTTTCTTCCCGCTTGAGGTGCTTTACAGCAAAGAAAAGACCACATTTCCCCTTTTTAGAGGCCTGGAGGCTTCTGGCTATTTTGTTCTCATTCTTAAGTTGTTCAGCTACCTAGGAGCCAATCATATCGTTGTCTGTAGGCAGACGCCTTTGTCATTGACAACTAGTCACCACTCCACAAACCAATCAGCGACTTGTTGCTGGCCAGATTTCCCGTTGTACACACTTTCTGGTCATGTTTCATCTGCAACTAAATGTCCTCCACTGGTAGCACAAACAACAGTATAAAAATACCTACAAATAGTGTGAGTAGCTGGCTTTTAAACAATGCTGCAAACACTTTCACAATCTGCGGTATAAAGGCAGTCCTTCTTCCCATTTCAGTCCACAATCAAAAATCCAAAAATGAAGATACATTCTTTACAAGGAAATGATGACTTGTATCCCTTGGTGATTAATAGAGTAAGATGCAACATATACCATCCAGAGGGGCCTTGGACAGCGTGCATGTGGAAAGGTTGTCACTTCATGTCGGCAAAGCTAAAACTAGAGTCACTGTTTCAAAATAACGGGTTGCTCATTTAAGGAAAGGATGAGGAGTTTATTTTTTCTCACAGTTGTTACACTTTGGAATTCCTTTCCTCAAAAAGTGGTGGAAGCAGAGTCTTCGGATTCTGGCTTGAGGTGCTTTTCAGATTCTTGATAAAAGGTGAACGATTACCACGGTAAGTGGAAATATGATCTGCCATGAACTTATTGAATGGTAGAGCAGGCTCGAAGAGCTAAGTGTTTTACACCTGCTCCCAAATTGTGTGTTCAGATTTACAATATACTGGACTAAAACTAAACTGATCCCCTTACTTCTGGGACAAATGCACAGGCACCACCGATTTGCAGAATGCGGGTGGCAAGCATTTTCTCAGCAGAACTCTGAGATTACGTTTTCCACTGCAGAAATGGTATTGTAATAAGCACATGGAAAGAACGTACAGAACCAGAGGGAAGAACAGCAGTATATAACATTAAATTCAGAAGACAATTTCATCAATAGAATATCTCATCAGTGGTGTACACTACCTGGGATTTTTGAAAGCATCCTGAGTCCAATATACCCTGTCAGCAGGGGAGGATGCCATTCATGTTTTCCCAGTAAATAACAGAATTAATTTATCGGTGAAGTTCAAAAAGAAACAGAAAGAGAATTCAGTCTCCAAGAAATAACACCTAAATCAGGCTGTGAAAAACTAATCATATTTGCAGAGCTGTTCAATTTTCTAGTAATCACCAATTTCTTTATCTCATCTCATGTCTTTTTTTACTGTTTTAAAATCACAAAATATGTGTGTATTTTTCTATGCATGTCTTGTAGAACGTGCAATGCAATGATACTATCCCACTATCTCTAAACATTACTCTAGAGAACTTCAATGTGCCAAATGCATTACGTGTACTAATATTTTACACTGGTATTACAGTGAAATTCAATTAATATGGTGAAAGTTTGTAAATGGAAAAAAAATTTGCATTGATGTCTTTATGATGTTACTGCTGTTTATTTCTGGCAGACACCTCTAGAAAAAAAAATTAAGATATAATAAGAATCTCAGGAATTTACTGATGGTGACAAGTAAAGCAATGGTTCAGGAAGGGCCAGTTAGACCGGAAAAGAGATGGAATGTATCAAGAACAGATGAGAGTTGGGTGGCACATTGGCTCAGTGGTTATCCAGGGACCCATGTTTGATTCTACCCTTGGACAACTGTCTGTGTGGAGTTTGCACATTCTCCCTGTGTCTGCAGGGGTTTCGTCCAGCTGCTCCAGCTTCCTCCCATAATCCAAAGATGTGTAGGTTATGTAGATTGGCCATGCTAAATTGCCCATAGTGTCCAGGAAAAAAAGTAAAATTTTATGTGTTATAAACCATGAGGGACAAGTTAGCCTGAGAGTATAAAAATATAAAGATTAGACTAATATCCACATACAGTTACAACTGGCTGCATACTATGTGCCCCAGCTGGGTGTATTTTTGCCAGGGGTGTAGCATGTAAGTAAGTCGGGTGGCTATCCCACGTTCCTACCTAGCCCTGAAATCAGCCCCATAATGCCAAATGGGCAGGTTTCAAAATTGCCACCTACTGCTTTATTTAAATGGTGAATTACAGATCAACTAGACCTGTTCACAAGCCTATTGATCTGAATAATATGCTGTCCATATTTTAATATCGTTGGCATGGGCTGATGGGAGGAATTCATGTTTTAAAAAAAGACAGTAATGCATAACCCCCTTCTTTCCTCCTGGCCGTTGTTCAAAATCCACCCCATTGCCTTTGTCTCTTTCTAAAGGTGGCCAAATGCTACATGCCCAATACCCCTAATTCACCTCCTTCAGAAGAAATTGAGCCCATTCTGTGAGATTGGTTGCAGCCCTGACAGCACGCACCACTGGTCCTTTGGCACTGCCAGGACAATGAGAACTGTCAGCTAAGGATGGGACTTTCTCCCACTGAAGAGGCCAATGTACCACTCACTTTCCCCTACAAGTAGCAACTAATGGCTGCGGAATAGGATTCTTCTTGGCTTATTCACTGCTGACCAACTTTCCTTTAGCAGGAGTGAGCAGCTGGCCTCTTCCCCAGCCCTGTAAAATTCTGTCTGTCAACTAGCCAAAAGATTTCTAGCATGAGGGTAGTGAAGTGGGGTGGTTTTATCACAAATAACTCCAGAGACGTGCCTTAAACTTCCCCGCACTGTGAAATTAGCTAGTGAATTGCTAAACATGAGCTGCTACCTCCAACAAAATACTTGCCAAGGGATCCTTAGACCAAGTGGAAAGACATGGACAATTTGGTCAATTCTAGCACTCTGACCACTTGCTATTGAAATAAGTTCAATGATCTTAACCAGGTCGTGAAGGGGATGATTGAGCTTCTCTGATTTTTGAAAAATTTACAATAGGGAGCATGTCTTCCCTTAAGTGGCCTTTCCTCATACCCCATTAAAGTGATTGAATTACTTACTATCAAAGCAATATCATCTCTTTAAATATTTATTGCAATTTCCCTCCTACCTCTAGTGTGTTGCTTAGGCATGTTCAAGAGTATTACGCTAATAAGTTTAGATCAGACAATTGAAAGCTACTCATACTTCACTTATCAGCTGGAAGTGATGGCCGCTCTTAACCATTTGAAAAGGAAAGAAAGAAAAATGTGCCATTTTAGGGAGCAGGTTCTGGAAATTCTTTGTCTGATCAAGTGACTCTAGTTATCTGCCAGGGTGAGGCGTATTGTACATGAGGAAGTGTGTGCCAAATACCTGATACGCTACTTGTCCTGCGCAACAATGCTACATTCGTTGATTTTTTTTGAAGAATTTTAGATTGGGAAATTCCGCTGGAAACCCCAGCGGTGCGAAACACAGCACTTAAACAATCAATCCAAAAATTCAAGCAGTGTCAGAAGGAGGAAACATATGTACGTTTATGAAATGGCTACAGTTCAACTGAATACACTTCCTTTAATGACGGTACTCTTTAAGTTAACTTCTGTTTAATTACGGTTGTCCAGCTACCCCCAACATTTAATATTCATAGGCGTGATTTACATCTGATGTGGTGTGCCAGAAAATGTTACGTTGGAACATTTCAGTTAGTTCATGCTTTGTCTGATGTCTGTCAGGAAGTAAGACTGAAAATGGATTGGCGCTCATTGTAATGGGATTCCAGTGTGATAGATCTCTACGCTTTTCCTACCTCCCACTCAACCTGATTACTGCTCAAAATCAAGTAAACAGCAGTGGAAAAATCCAAATTCAAATGGAAGTTTCTTTTTCTTCCCCTTGTTATTCTTTCCATAATTGTCCTCAGTTCTGTTTGTGCATAGTAAAGGATTTGACTTACCATGTACGGTCACTGAGCAGCAGGAACTTGCAAAGCAAACAGAAAGTTGAACTGTTTGAGTACATGTTGTGAGACCCTGTACCACTGATAAAAGCATTGAGAAGAATCAGAAGGCTGCAGTTTAAGGGAATATGATGATCAAATTTTCAGCTGCGTTCTTTCCTTTTTTGAAAAGCTTGCTCAGGAAATTTAACTCTGCTCCATTTTCTCTTCTGAGAATGTAAACTGTAGCTGAAATTGCTTCCACCAAAATGTTCAGCCTGAAAGTACTGCTTGCATTATTTTTGAATTATTAATAGGCTGTAAACAGCAATGGAATTGATCCTCAAGGCGCCTACTTGAACAGTTAAGTCTGTGGTGTACCTTCCTATGCTGCTCCTAAGTACAGTGTTATTCGGTGAATGTAATTTACTGGAACCAAGCATTCATCTACATGTTCACCTGCCTGAGTCCTTTTTAGATGTATGCACTTATAAGAATGAAGCTGTCAATTGAGGGACTTCAGGTTTTGTTCTCTGACTCTTCACCAGAAAATTTCAGATTCAGTGTGAATGCTGCAGGATCAGTGATTGATGCGATTTTCTCTAGGTTGTTTCAGTTAGCACTCAATATCAGGTCTTTTGTGGTCAAGGTCAACTCGAGGTTACTGGCATCCTTCCAGCAAATTTTACACCACTTCTTGTTCTTTTCATAGGTGAAGAGAGGAAAATGTTCGCAAAGGCAGCTGTGATATTACATGTTGTGGGAGCGATAGGCTAGCATTAGGAAGTCTACAATTGGATGGGAAAGCTTTTAGTAAGCTTTTAATATCTTGCCTTGTTCAGTGCAATTGATCATGTTTCAATCAATTTCACCAGGCAAAATCATCTTTTAATTTTTAATCTCTCAGACAGAGTTGTTGACAGTGATAATGGGATAGCTATTGGATGACATATTGCTGTAATTAATATGTACAAATATAGGTAGGTGTATTCAGAATCAAAAGCAATAAATCAAAATCTGCAGATGACACCAAATAGTGATATATAGTTAACACAGAGACTTTGACAAGATACAGGAGTCATTAATAGTCTTGAAAATGGGCATGTAGTTAACAAATGAAAATCGATATAGGTAAGTGTGAGGCATGAATTTTGGTAGGAAGAATGAGGAGACCATATTGGAAAGCACATGTTTAAAAGGGGTAGATGAACAAAGGGAACTGTAGGTACAGAACACTAAAATCAGTTTTGCAGGTTCAAAATGTCATTAGAAAACGAACAATGTATGAACAATTTATTCTGAAGTAATAGAATTGAAAAGCAAAGAAATGATCTGAAACAGACATAGAACATTGATTAGGCCAGACATAAGTTCTGGTCTCTATATATTACATAAAGGATATAAAGGGGTAGCTGCAGAAACAATTTAGCAGAATGATATCAGAGCAAAGATGTTATAATAATCTGGAAAGATTGAACAGATTGGGGCAGTTTTCCCAAGGAAAGAGAATATTGAAGGGTAACCTAATGGACATCTTTAGGAATTAAAACATTTGATGTGTTGGAATTTGGGGTCACTTTAAAACTGAATTTTCCTAGCACCTCCAGTATAACATGCGATATTATTTAATTGCTGTTACAGCAGTGAGTAGCTTTCCAAATTTTGAGTAAATAAAAACAAAAGGAAGGTACATGTATGGTCACAAGAATCATCAGAACCACTGAGGTCACGATGATCCGCTGAACTAATGTCAAGGACACATATAGTACCATATTTACACTGTTATCAATGCAGTGTTGAGGAAATAAGCCATTCTGTTCTTAGAAGGAATGACAAGCTAACGTTCAGATGGAAGTGCTCAAAGGGACAACAATCATTCTGATGTCATGAATAGCTGTGCTGTGGTCCTTGGCTGAAAGGATTCAAATGGGGGATTCACAGCATGAACTACTGACTCCTAGAAATAGGGTATATCGAGTGATCGGGGAGGAGGGCAGTCCTCATAGAGTTCCTACACTGTCTAAGCAGGCCATTCAGCCCATCAAGTTCATACCGACCCTCTGGAGAGCATCCCAGCCAGACCCACACGACAACCCTGTGCAACGTTGCATTTCCCATGGCTAACCCACCAAGCTTGCACATTGCCGGACATTACACACAATTTAGCATGGCCGATCTACCTAACCTGCACATCTTTAGACTGTGGGAAGAACCTGGAGGAAACCCACACAGACATGCGAATAATGTGCAAACTCCACACAAATGGTAGCCTAAGGATGGAATCGAACTCAGGTCCCTGGCATTGTGACGCAGCAGTACTAACCACTATGCCACTGTGCCAGCTCATTGGGCAATCCCTTAGGTGTAGTTGTTCCCTCACAAGGAAACTGTCTTCTTTAGATTGAAGATGGACCTGAAGACATTGAAGGAAGACTCAGAGAAAAGTTCTCTAATACTTCAACTGGAGAGCATATTACTGCATTCTCAGCTTTAATGAGAAGGATATGTTCCATGCCAACAGTCTGTTTGTCCTCTGATATCAGTGACCCATACAGTTTTCACAGGCTGTGTACTGTTCTTTGTCAAATTATCCAATACATTATATCTAAATTGCTGCTTCTTAATAAACTGGACTGATGTGGCTGTCTCCTGGCGGTTTCCTGGCCTAGCCTGGCAGTCTCTCAGTGGCCCGGAGTGGCTGTCTCCTGGCCTGGCATGGCTTTCTCCCAGCCCAACCTGGTGGCCTCCCAGCCCATCGTGGCCTCACCTGGACCTCTGGCCTTGAGATGATTCCAGAACAGCCTCCCAGCCTCAAGAGCCTTGAGGTGAAGGCCAAAGTGGTTTGGAGTCAAGGCCTGGCAAGATCTGCAGGGATAGTGCTGGCATGGTTTGGGTTGTAATGACTTTTATTCTGAACATTTTATTTATTTTTTTATAATTTATTGATATAGTTATATTTATTTTAATTATATTTATTTATAATTTATGATCAGTAATGATGGACTTTTTATTTCTTTATTTTTCTATTTTTTTCTCCTAAGAATTTGCACTTAAGAAATCTATACCTAGGTACCTTTGTACCTAAGATGGCACTGACTTGTAAACTTTTCACTGTGCTTATTTGAGTATATGTGACAATAAAGCTAATTCAATTCAATTCAAAGTTAATAAACCATCTGAAAATAGTCACCTGATCCTACTCCAAATACTTATTGTAAAATATGCAGAAAATAATTCCTGCACACGCCTCGGGAGGCTTTATGTGAGTGAGGCTAAAAAGCCGCAGTCATGGTGAGGGATTCCCCACACAGTTCGCATTAGGAAGCTTTACATTTTGGACTGCTGCTTCACCTTCATGAGGAACGGGTAGGAGATGGTACGGCAACTGGGATGGGAGGAAGGGTGATGGCAAACAGTGCACTTTGCTTCATACGATGAATATGCACTTTCAGTCTGTCATATTGGAGGTTTAGGTTCCGAAACATAACTCTGGTGTCAATCACATTTCTCAGCCATAACAATAATCCTAACATTTGTACCATCTCATTCGCTTGAAAATTTGTCCAGTTAAATGGATCTGTGTGATCACAGCACAAATGGCATATTTAAATTATTTTCATTTTTGTGCAAAGCACAAGTTGCACTACATGCCTATCATTTGCCATTGCAGCGCCAGTTGAGCTAAGGGTTTTTTGCAGCCTTCATTGTTTGTCAATGTACCTCTGGGGTCCGTAAGCAAGGTTGAAGAGCCCCACTTACCCTGACCCTGGGGAACTGACCTGCAATCATTAGACAAGGCCATCAGAACATTATTCAGTGGAGGTGGGAGCTGCACTTGTTGAGTCAAGCTCAAACCCAACCAGTGTGACTCAGAGGCAGGAGTATTAGCACTGAGCCAATAGTCACACAGTCCAGTCATGATCTAAAATCTTAACAAAGGGCTCTCAGCTCCACTCATAGGACTATCTGATAACATATTCAAGCCTCTCACCTTCTAAATAAGGCAGGACCTCTAAGCTCACTGCCTTTAAAGGCATTTTTTTTTTGTGGAATCTCTAAATGAACTGTCTGTAGTCTGGGCCCGAAACGTCAGCTTTCCTGCTCCTCTAATGCTGCTTGGCCTGCTGTGTTCATCCAGCTCTACACCGGGTTATCTCAGATTCTCCAGCATCTGCAGTTCCTACTATCTCTTTCTGTAGTAACAGGTCTTTTTAAGTAATTAATTTTACAGCAATAAGTCTACACAATTACTTATGCCTAACCTTTATGCAATCAAGGGTCTTAATAAAATAGGTCATAGATCCCTAAATTCATACAATGCAGAAAAGACCCGTTGGCCCATCGAGTCTGCACCAACATAACTACCACTACAGACATGCCAATCCCAATTTCCTGCACTTATCCTTGAATGTTATGGTATTTGAAACACTCATCCAAATATTTTTTAAAGGTTTCTTTGATAGAATGTCTGGCACATTATCTTTACCTCAGATTGCCAAGGCAATTCAGAAATACAATCAAGAAGTATTCAGTTGTAAACACTTAAAGCCGTTAAAATAGAGACATCTTCTCCAATGACTTGTTTGTATTCTGTACAGCAATTAACCTCATTGGTAATGACCTGTGTTATCTTGAGAAGCAAAACATTTTTCATTAACATGAGAATACTATTAATATGCTTTACATTCAATGGCATAAAACTTTTAGAACATAATTTCGTAAAATAGTATGTTTATCACACATTTGGCTCAATAGGGGTGTCAATTAGAGTCAATTTAACCAGCACTGGTTATGTAAATGAATGTAAAAGCACCCAATTTCTTAACAGTCAGTCAATGTGGCATTTTATAAATTCCTACTTTAGAAATAAAACCAGTCTGACTTCGAACCAAAACACAAACAGAATCTAAACAAGGCCTCACACCTAGCATGCAGAGTCTGACCTAAAATGTCACCTCTTGTTTACACTGATAAAATCTTTAGTTCTATCGGGGCAGTGACTTGAAAGGAATTTGGGATTTACATATACCTTTTAACAAATTAAAACCTTCTAACTAATTAAAGATTTAACAGCATCATAGGTTTGTTTAATACATCCTCATCAGTGTTGTGATCTTTTGATCTTTCACTATAACCCCTGTGTCTGGCACCATCTGTCTCACTAACACCTGAAGAAGGAGCAAGGTTTTGAAACCTTGCGTCTTCAAATAAACCTGTTGGACTATAACCTGATGTCATGTGATTTCTGACCTTTCTCTACCCCAGTCCAACAGCGGCACCTTCACATCTGTTCATAGAGTTGAAAGCTTTTTGAATACTGTGTGGATAAATCTTTATCCAAGTAATGACAAATCTTTATTCCATACCCTGCTTCTAAGTTGCTAGGTGCTGCTTAATTGTTTTCAAACTTTGACAAAACACCATGGTTCCTCGAGCGATCTGGCATGTTGTAGATTTCTCAAGAAGTGCTATTTTTCTCACTGGGGGTTTCTGATGATGTGTAAGGCATTAAGTTATAACAATTCATATGGATCAGGCAAAGCTGGATATCTATCATAGTACATATAGTTCTGTTAGCTCGATGTTACTGCTGTTTCATGGATGTTCATCAAGGCCTCTCCATAAAACTGAGAGAAAGAATTGAAAGAAAAACAGAAAGAATATGAGCTAGTAATACATTAAGAGCTCTTAAATTCAAAATATTACACAGCTGGTGTTGAAATAAACCCGTACAATTGTTCTGCACTGATAACTTGATAGTTAGAATATCATTGCTTTTGAAATTTTATCTCAGCATTTGTCGAGGAATACAATGTTATTAGACATGAACTTCAACTTAGCAACTTGCAGGAACTAAATCCATTCTTACCACCAGCATTGGCTAATATAAGTCTTATTTCAGTCATTCATAGCACATGTTACAATCAAGGCCACATCTGAGGAACAGGTAACCTTGATGTAGGTACAAAAGCCTTAGAATTTTGGAGCAATTTGTATGTTTATGTAATATTGGCGATTCTAAGATGCTTACATGCCCACATGATATTTATTCAACAGCTCAAGAAAGGAGCGAGTCAGAAAGCAGAAAGCAGAAAGCTATGAGACAGTTAATCCAAATCTGTCATTGAGAAAATACTAGAATCCATTATTAAAACAATATCGGAGTCAATTTTTGAAGATCATAGAACAATCAGAAATTTTGTGAAAGAAAGCTCATATTTGACAGATTTGAGTTATGATAGGATTTATTATAGGATGTAAGTATACAATGGTTGAATCCAGGACAGAAATTGGTAGACATTGCAGAAGTCCTTTGACACAGGGCCAAAATATTACCTTTCTACTTAAAAATAATAGACACTAACTTTATAAAGAAGATGACTTCACCTCTGCCACGAAGCTGCTGGAAAGAACCGTCTCTTCGTAATCATGTGATCTTGCATCACTTCCCTATGATGTAAACTATCATATCTACATATTCACATTAACCCTTTACACTTGCAGCAACAAGCAGGGTGGATAATGAGGAACTAGTTTAAATTCATAGAGTCACAGAGTCAGACAGCACAGAAACAGGCTCTTTAGTCCAACCCATTCATGCCAACCAAGTTTCCCAAATTAAATTAGTCTGCATCTTGTCTGCATCTGGCCTATATCCCTCTAAACACTTCTTATTCATGTAACTATCCAAATGTGCTTTAAATGTTTTAACTGTACCTACATCTATTACTTCCTCTGGCAGTTCACTCCACATGCAAACCAGCCTCTGTTGGAAAAGGTTGCCCTTTTGGTCACTTTTAAATCTTTCTCCTCTGACCTTAAAATTATGCCTTGTAGTTTTGGACTCCCCTATCTGTGGAAAAAGACCTTTGCGATTCATCTTATTTATGCCCCTCATGATTTTATAACCTTTTATAAGGTCACCCCTCAACCACCTAATAAACACCAGTGAAAAAAGTCCCAGCGTATCTGGCCTCTGCTTATGACTCAAACCCTCTAGTGCCAGTAACAGCATTGTCAATCTTTTCTGCATGCTCCCAAATTTAATATATCCTTCTATAGCAGGGTAACCAGAACTGTACACAGCACTCCACATGTGGACTCACCAACATCGTATGCAATTGTAACATGACATTCCAACTCCTATACTCAATGGTCTCAGCAGTGAAGGCAAGTGCTCCAAAAAGCATCTTATTTACTACTCTGTCTACCTGTGACACAGCTTTCAATGAACACTATATGCCTGAGTCCCTAGGTCTCTCTGTTCCACAACAAATTCCCAGGGCCCTACCACTAACTATGTAAGTCCTGCCCTGGTTGGTCTTACCAAATTGCAACACCTCGCATTTATCTAAATTAAACTCCACCTGCCACTCTTTAGCCCATTGGCCCAATTGATCAAGGCCTCTGTGTGATCTTAGAAAACCTTCCTCAACTGTCTAGTATACCAGCAATTTTAGTGTAATCTGCAAATTTACTAACCATGCTTCCTGTATTCTCATCCAAATCATTTACATAAATGGCCAACAACAGTAGACCAGTAGGTGTAGTATCTTTAGATGTCCAAAGAATGCAATAAAGTGCCACATGAAAGGTTACTGCACAAGAGGTCATGGTGTTGGAAGTGATATATTAGAATGGATAAGGGATTAGTTAACCAACAGGAAACTGAGAATGGGGATAATTGGGTCACTTTCAGATTGGCAAAATGCATTTTATGTAGAGACCCAGGATCTGTGCTGGGGTCTCAACTATTTATAATCTGCATAGGAATTGACTATTATAGCCAAATTTGCTGATGATACAAAGATAGATAGGAAAACAAGCTCTGGGGAGAGTACAGTAATTCTGCAAAAGGTCATGTGAATGAGCAAAAATCTGGCAGACAGATGGGAAAATGTGAAGTTGTCCACATTAGCAGGAAGGATAGAAAGCAGAATATTATTTAAAAGTTGAGAGATTGTAGAATGTTGCAGGAGTGGAGATATCTGCAGTAAATGAATCACAAAACATTATGATGCAGGGGCAGCAAGTACTGAGAAGCACAATTTGAATGTTGGTCTTTATTGCAAGGAGATGAAAGTAAGGAAGTCTTGCCACTCCTTTGTAGAATATTGGTGAGACCACACTTAGAACATGCTTTGGAATTCCATTCCCAGAAAGCAGTGGACACTGGGTCATTGAATATATTTAAGGCTGAATTTTTCATTGCTGAGGGAATCAATGATATGGATGGTAGGCAATCAAGAGGAGTGGATGTCACAATGAGATCAGTCATGATGATATTGAACAGTAAAGTAGACTTGATGGGTCAAATGGCCTACCACTGCCCCTATTTCTCATCATCATAAGTTGTAAGGCCATGGACTAGTTCTATTCATTCTGCAGACCTTTGCACTCACCAGATTATTTATAGCTAGCAAGATATTTTAGCTACAGTCGAAGAATGTTCTCGGAAATCTATCTTTTATCTCATCACTTCATGGTCACAGCATTTTCTGGAAGTTTGTATTCAATCAATGATTTAAATTGTGTTTATGAAACAAATTCAAAGAAAAAAATGCATACATGTCTATTGTGGAATTTCTATATCATTTTGTGTCATCATATTCACAGAAGATACAATATAAAAGCTATTGGTCAAACAAGCTAAATATAGCCAAAAAGACAAAATTAAAATCACCTCGTTGTTGTTTCTAAACAGTTACATTGCACACGTAAACACCTCGAGAAAAATTAAATGGGGTCATACGTAAATGGACTCTAGATGCTCAAGGGCAACTAGGAATGGACAATAAATGCCGGCCCAGCCTGTGACAGCCACATGCCATAAGTGAATTTTTAAAAAACTTAAAAGTACATCAAATAATTAAATACCATTAAAATCCCTGATTGACTCTAGTTGCTTTGAAATGAAAGGCACACTGTTTAGACAACAATTGTGTTGTTGCAAAGACTGGACAGAGTAGCAATACAATAGAATACCATATTGAATAGTGCTGTGAACGCAGTTTGCTTCCGACAGGAATTTTTGGCCAGAGCAGAACACAAAATGTTGTGTAAGCTACAACATACATGTTCATAGTCTTTCCTATGAATCAGTGGTTTACGAGTTCAAAATTGACTCCGGAGATATGAACATAAAAATCTAACCTGATGCAGTACTGAGGGAGTGCCGCACTAAGAGGTCTTGAAGTGTTAAAACTCGGGCTAGTTGCAGCCAGGAGTCAGCTGAAGTTGCCAGGTACCCATTTGGACTTCGGTGTTGAGAATTCTCGACATCTAGCCCATACCTAGTCCTCATTAATATTATTAAAAAAGATAACCTGATCGTTATTTGTAGCAGTTTGTGGGTGCCTCCAGAGTGCAAATTAGTTGCCATGTTGCTAATGACATAGAATTGCCTGTATTTCACAAATGCTGACTATGAAGTGTTTTGGGCCCCTACCTGAAATAACTTCCTCCGTTGACGTAAAATGATTTGATGGTGTTTTCACCATTTTTGATGTTATTTTGGATTTCTAGTATCTATAAAGGATGTTTGCACTTAGAAAGCACCTTTCACAACTTCATAATGTATTGTAGTTAGGGAAGATCTGAAATAAAAATAAAAATAAAATGTTAGAGAAGCTGAGCAGGTCTAGCAGCATCAGTAGAGAAAGAAACAGAGTTAATGTTTCAAACCCAATATGACTCTTTTTCAGAACCGAAGGGACTGGAAAATTGACAAGTTTATACTTTAGAAAGAGGTGGAAGACGAAACAAATGGTGAAGGTGCCCAAAAGCAAATGGCAAAGGGAGCACAAATGATAGTAGAACAGAGATATGGAAGAACAGTATTTGTTAATTGTCAGTGTTAATAGTGGAAAATAGGTCAACTGTGAAACCCATGCAACCAAGATCCAAAATGGTGTAGAGTTGAAGGGGAGGGTGTAATCAAAATGGAATGCCAGAGCTCATGGTCTGAAGTTGTTGCATTCTCGATGTGAATTTTCTTTTAAATATATACTTTACCAACCATATTAAATCTATTTGAGTCAGTTGTTACTGAGGTCCATCAGGTCTACTCAGCCCTTAGTTAAAAGATGCAACATAATATCGGTTAGAAAGTGGTTATGGTCCTGAGAACATGCGCATAAATTTGAGCACAAGGTTCATTAAAACCCACATCAGTCTGATGCTGCATATAGTTGTTACAATATGTTGCATGCTTTCACTTGTTTGGACTTGTGAATAACCACCAGTGTGCTTGTTTCTATTTATTTCACTGCTGTTTTGCTGTATATCTACTGCAACATGATAATGCTTAACTTCTGGAAGTGTGGCCATATCTGTTTCCTGCTTGTTTTTACTTACCTTTACTGCTCTGGTCATTCTTTCGTTGCCTATATTGGAATGAAAGGTCCAATTATGCAGTGGTTCTGTGAAGGGTAATTTCTTGAAGCCAAAATTTCTATGTGTAGTAGGATCAAGCACCAGCAACTGTTGCAGTGGGTGAGGTGATCGGCTAAGATTCCTTGCTGGTGTCTCACTTAGGAATGTTGGGCATATCAGGGAAAAATATTTGCTGGCCCCTAGATACTGAAAACTCACTTTAGTCTCCTGATAAGCAATTCCCAGGGTGACCTGTAAATTGACAAACAATACATTCCCCCTGTTTCAAGTGGAAGAATCTAAATTTGTAAATCATGGCTCTTGTTCATTACTGCCTGCCAATTGTTGTTTTAAAGGGTGAAGGGGCAGAGCAGGTTCCTTGCATATTCTGTCCATTTTTAACTAGTGACCTAGTTAATGGTCTTCAGGTGGCCACAAAGAGATTGTTAAAGACCAATAACGTTCCTCTCGGCATTGCAGAAACATTGCAGCCCAATGCTGTCATGTGTTCACCCTCTGAGCCAACTCACTGGTACGAAAGCAGGAAGTGCTGGGGAAACTCAGCAGGTGTGGCAGCAGGAGAAATACAGAGTTAATATTTTGAGTCCAGTATGACTCTTCATTGGAACGCCCTGCCACTCCCTGTTAGTTGGCACAACAGTAAAGACAGCTAGTTTCCCATTTCAGCACTCTGTGGTAGAGCATCTAAAGTATTCAATAGAGACTAAAATGTGATCCTGAGAGGGACATCAACACAAGTTTTCAGTAGGTGGGACAGACACTTTGCCAACTGTGTGTCTGGTATCCAATGACATTGATAATAACCCATCCCATAAGTTTTCAGGATGTTTATCTCATCTTATGGGACCTTGCTGTGCACCAATTATACTCACTGACTCTGGAATTATACTTCAAATATACACATATTTTTTATTTATTCACAAGATAAGGGCAATGCTAGCTTGGCCAATATTTATTGCCATCCTAATTGCCTAGAGGGCAGTTAAGAGTTAACCACATTGCTATGGATCTAGAATCACATACAGTCCGGACTGGGTCAGGACAGCAGTTTCCCTCCTCTGCCACGGCAGGATTTGAACCTGGGTCTGCAGGACATTATCTTGGTCTCCAGATTAATAGTCCAGTAATAACACCACTTGGCCATAAAGTTTTATCCCATTCACAGTGCCCTTTCCCCATTTCACTGGAGAAACTTTGAGACTTCCTGAGAATTTGAAAGAGTGTTCTTAGAACAATTCCTTTTCATTAAAAAAATCCCACAGTTTCGTGGGACTACTTTCTAACTTGATACTAAAATCCAGCTCTTCCAAACTGACAACATTCTGGTTCTACTGGACTTTGCTATTTATTTAGCTAGAGGGGCATGTTTCATTTGGTGCTAGTAGCTGTCTTATAGGCTTTAAAGAATGAATTCATTTGCAGATAAAATGGAAAATGTTTTATATAGATTAACTGCAAACCTTGCCAAGTGGTTTCAGAAAATACCAGATAGAACTGAAGGGTCTAGGCCTGAAATGTCAGCCTTCCTGCTCCTCTGATGCTGCTTGGCCTGCTGTGTTCATCCAGCTCTACACCTTGTTATCTCAGATTCTCCAGCATCTGCAGTTCCTACTATCTCTGAAACAATAATTCTACTACAGCATCCTCTAGAGGAAAGAACCTGCAGCTACATGGCTGTCCAGTGAAAAACTGCAAAAACGGGTTTGAGGAGGCAAAAAGGGTTCCTGACACTTACAGAATAACTGCTCAGCACATGGCTATTGTTTACTATTATTTAACTTCAATGCAGACCACTGTAAGCACGTTGGATATCTAATTGCAGCATAATTTCAATTATCATACACTTTACACATAATTAGCATCTCAATCTATTTACCAAGAGGAGGGCTCTTAACAAGGACAAGGAGAGAGTAATAGCAGAAAAATGATTGAAATACTATTAATGGAATAAGCTTTAAAGTGCCTGGAAAGGAATAGAGATCACATTTTCTATAGGAACACACAGTTATACTTTCCCGGCTAGCCTTCCAGGTCCGGCTCTCCATAACCCAAGTACGTCCAAAACTCTGCTGCTCATATATGTACCAAGTTCAATTCACTGATCACCTCTGACCTACTTGTCCACTAGCATTCTCAGTTTTTCTGTTGAAGTGCCTGTGCTGTTCGCCCTTTTCGGTCACTGTAGGCTTTGGCAGCTCCACAAGCCTCTGATAAATCTGCATTTCTCCAACTGTGTTCTCTTATATTGATTCCCCATTTCCTTCAACCACTCCACCACCGTCAACATCTCCCCACCTCGCACCACCCTCCCCCCCACCAACCTCCACCTGTGGTCATGCTTTCAGTTATCTAGGTCCAAGGCTGTAAAATTTCCTTCCTAAACTCTCCACATATTTTTCCTCCTCTAAGAGTTTCCTTAAAACCTGCTTTCTTGACAAGTTTTTGGTCGCCAAACTTACTGACTCGCTACCAATTTTTACCTGACTACACACCAATGAATCACCTTGGAATGTTTTACTATAGTTAGGGCACCACATAAATGCACACTATTGTTCACAGTGTTTACGGAAAAGATTTCTAACTATGCTTCACTACATATATAAATTGTCCTCTAATCTCCGAAGAAGGGTCATTGGTCCTGAAACATTAACTCTACTTTCTCTACACAGATGCTGCCAGGCTTGCTGATGTTTTCTAGCAACTTCTGCTTTTGTTTCCGATTTCTAGCATTTGTGGTTCTCGGTTTGCTTGCTGTTTTTCTTTTCTAATCTAATTCACCCAATTGGATTTCTGAAACAAAAACAGAAATTGATGGAAAAGCTCAACGGATCTGGCAGCATCTACGGAGAGAAATCAGAGTTAATGTTTCAGGTTGAGTGACCCTTCCTCAGAACCCTGAAAAATCCTTAGCTGGAATGAAATTTACACAAATTATTCATGTGCAAATGTTATTTTTTTATAAGCAATTATTGGACATAGTGGTAAATTTTTATTTCGGTGAATTCTAATGAAGGAACAAAAAGTCGAGATGCTAACAAGAAGACTTAGTGTTTCCATTCTTTGTTATTGCTCACAAGAGTAATATTGCTGCAGAAAGCCCCTGATACACATCAATAATCATAGGAGAGTTAGGCAGCTACATAATGGGTTCATTCCATGGTGAAAAGTTTTAACACACATCGATGTATATCAGGAACTTGTGAGTGCGATATCTTTAATTTTCCAGCAATTAAAATTGATGAACAGAAAATTTTGATCAGTGTGCCCAACACTTCCCAAAAGGCATAATCAGTATGCCATGTGGTCAAATGCACTTGAAAAATCAGCTGAATAACTTTAATGGTATAAAACCTATTTCTTACGTATGATACAACTGTAGCTCCCCTGTATGCTAGGGAATCACTTCATAAAATTCTCAATGCGTATCTTCTTAAAAAATAAGTAACTTTAGTTTGTGTTTGGATTCTTTTGTTGAGATCGTTGTACCTCAATGATTGGAAAAATCTGACCAGTGAAAAGTTTCCAAATTGAGAACAAGACATGATGAGAAAAATTGTGCTCGAAGGGAGAAGATTGAAAATTGATGTTTAACTCCTGAAGTGTGTTGTCAGCTGGATTAATTGGAGGACAAAGTTTGAATCCTGGTGGATAGCACAGGTTTACTGAGAGCATTTGAGCGCATGCTGAGTTGTTATGTTGGGCCAATGGCATTTTCTTCTGATCTTTCAGTTAGCTATAGTTGTAGATGTAGAGCTGTTAAGAAACATGTTAGAAGGCAGTTTGAATCCTGGTGCTGCTGAACATTTGATGCATTAGAGATTCCTTCAGGATTGTGGCAGGCTGCAGTTATTGCAATCCTTCACAGGGTTCACACAGGAGTTCCTGTGGTCACTGCCCTGGCCTCCTCATACTTATTCTAGCGACATAGAGGTCTACAGCACAGAAAATGTCCTTCGGCCCATTGAGTCTGTACCAATCAAAAACAACCACCTAGCTATCCTGATCCCATTTTCCAGCACTTGGTCCATAGCTTTGTAGGCCTTAACATTGTAAGTGCATATCTGAATACTTACAAAATGTTACAAGGGCTTCTGCCTCTACCTCTCTTCCAGACAGTGAATTCCAAGTTCCCTCTACCATCTCTGCCACTGATCATTGATCCCTTCATCAAGTGAAAAGATTCTTCGGGTCTTCCCTATATTTATCCCTCATAATTTTATACGTCTCAATCATGCCTTTCCACAATCTCCTTTGCTCTCAGGAAAACAGCCCTGGTCTATCCAATCTCTTTTCATAATTGAAACTCTCCAGCCCAAATAACATCCTGGTAAATTTCCACTGCATCCTTTCTAGTGCTATCGCATCGGTCCTATAATGTGAATTCCAGAACTGCACATAGTACACTAACTGTGGACTAACCAATGTTTTATACAGTTCCAACATAACCTGGCTGCTCTTAAACTCTATGCCTGGGCTAATTAAGGCAAGTATCCCATGCACCTAAAGGACAGTGGACATGCACAGAAATGTCCCTCTGATTCTTTAGTCTGATATTCCTGATATTCCCCAGGGTCCTACCAATCATCGTGTATTCCCCTGCCTTGTTTGTCCTGCCCAAGTGCATCACCTCACAGTTACCTATATTGAATTCCATTTGCCACTGATCAGTCCATCTGACAAACCCATTTATATACCCCTGTAATCTAAGGCTATCCTCCTCACTATTTACCATTTCACCAGCTTTCATATCATCTGTGAACTTACTGATCAACCCTCCCACATTCAAATCTAAATTGTTTATGCACACCACAAATTGCAAAGGCCCCAGACTGATTCCTTTGGAACGCCACTAGACACGGGTTCTAGTCACAAAACACGCCTCAATCATTACCCTCTGCTTTCTGCCATTCAATCAATTCTGAACCCAATTAGCCGCATATCCTTGGATCCCATTGACTTCCAGTCTTCCACGCAGGACGTTTCAACAGCCTTGCTGAGGTCCAAATAGATTACATTGAATGCCTTGTCCTTATCTACAAACTTGAGGCACCTCTTTTAAAATTCAGTCATGTTGGTCAAACTTGACCTTCCTGTAACAGAACCAAGCTGACTGTTCTTGATTAATCCTTGCCTCTCCAAATGCAGATTAATTCTCTCCCTCAGAATTGCCTTCAGTGGCATCCCCACTACTGAGGTGAGATTGACTAGCCTGTTGTTTCCTCGAATAATGGTACCACATTATTGTAGCTAATTGGCTGTTCTCCGTTCCTCTGGCACCTTTGTTGTGGCCAGAGAGAAGTTGAAAGTCACTCTCAGTGCCCCTCCTATTTCCTCCCTTGCCTCACACAACAGCCTGGGACACATTTCATCCAGCCTTGGAGATTTATCTACATATAAACCTGCCAGACAACTCACAACCTCCTTTCTATCTATGCTAATTTCTTTAAGTATATCATAGTCCTTCTCCCTGATTTGTATACCCACATTGCACCTCTCAGTATTGAACACCAGCACAAAGAATCCTATCCGTGTCCTCCAGTTCCACACACGAATTACTATATCATGGTTCCTAATTTACTTGGAAAATTACTTAGGATTTTCCTTTATTATTCTCTCATGCCTCCTTTTTGCTCTCCTAATTTCCCTTTTAAGTTTCCCCCTTACACATTCTGTACTTGCAGGCTTCTGTTATTTTCAGCCCTCAACGGTTGCCAATTGCCTCCCTTTTCCTCTTTATCTAAATCTGTATATCCCTCAATACCCAGAGTTCACTGGATTTGTTGGCCTGATGCATCGAGACGGAGAGGGGGAATGTGGGGTGATGGGGCAATGGCCTAGTGGCATTATCACTAGACTGTTAATCTGGAGATCCAGCCAATGTCCTGGGGACCCAGGTTCAAATCCCACCACGGCAATCAGTGGAATTTGAATTCAATTAAAAATATCTGAGGAAAAACACATCTGGTTTAGTAATGTCCTTCAGAGAAGAAAACTGCCATTCTTACCTGGTTTGGCCGACATGTGACTCAAGATCCACAGCAATGTGGTTGACTCAAAACTGCCACCTGGACAATTTGGGATGGGTAATAAATGCTGGCATAGCCAAGTTACACCCATATCCATGCATTAATTTAAAAGAACACTTCATCTTTATTGGAACATGTTGGCCCTGTACTTTCCATATTTCCTTCTTAAATGCACCCTACTGCTCTGACTCTGACTCTGACACTGACTCAGACTCACATTGCACAGTGCATCATTAACAAAGGCCTGGACAAAATTGTAACTTTTAACCACATGAGAAAAGTAAGCGAGGATGTGGAAGTCTTTAAAAATCATGGGTGATCCTATGCATCTATTTTTCCAGATGGTAGTGTTGTAATTATTGATCGGTTTAAGAATGCCGATTGTACAGGTAGTATTAAAAACAGGTGGCATGGTGATGCGAAGTGCAGGAGTGCCAACAATTGTACTTTAACGAGATACCCCACACTGCTGAGCTCTAAGTCTCAGATAGTGAGATGGCTGCAATGAGCAGAGTCATGTTCATTGCAGTAATAGAGACCAGAGATTTGGATAAACAATCACTGTTGGGTAATTCTGCACACCGACACCCTGCGCAGCTGATTAAGAATTGGATAATTGCATGTCTGTGAGTCCTCTGGCACTTGCTATCAGATGACCCAGCATTGCCCCGGAAGGGAAAGCAAATATTAAAGGTCTCGCTACAAATGTACTGACTTCGCACTTTAAAACCCCAAATCTTTAAGAAAGTTGTTGTAAAATTATATCTTTGTTAAGGGACTTGATGTTAAAAGAAATGAAAGTGCTTGTGAAATGTACTACATCAAGATCCTATGTAGCAATAGCAGCCAATCGTCACCAGTGAACTTGGAGGAATGCAGCATTTGGCAGACAACTTGCAGTCTTATGGTAATGAAGCATAAATTCTAATCAATTCAACACGTTAAACTATTGGGATCACTCACAGCAACCAGACCAATTGATTGGCCCCCATCCAGATCCCTAAACATTGAGCTGGAATTTTATGGCTCTCCTCGGCTGGCTGTGTTTTCAGTACGAGGGCACTTAGAATAAGACACCAGCTCGTTCCCTTTGTTAGCTGCTTTAACAAAAACATTTATATAAACTTTTACCACTTGCTTATTTTTTCTGACTAACTTTTACTCATAATCTAATCTTTTTCATTCCTTATTAATTTTTGATCATTGTTTGTTGATTTTTTTTAATATTCTGACTGATACTCTGACCTGCCACCTCTCTTTGCACAACTATACGCTTTTTTCTTTAAGTATGATACAATCTTTAATCTTTCTAATTAACCTTGGATTGTGGATCCATCCTACCCTTTTGGAATGTGTCTATTCTGCTGTCTGCTATGAAAATGTAAAATACAAACGTATCCTATAGATTGTAGTATCATTCAAAACAATTCAGATCTTCAATTATTCTGGTTTTCTTTCCGTTTCTTGGTTAACATTCACTACTTGTTCGGTTGTGTCTTTATGAATAAGGAACTCGGCATGCAAGTATGATAGAAATTAGCATATAAACAAGCATTAACAAGTCAAATGCCACAAAACAATTTCACAGTTAATAGAATCCTTGATAATGTTAATAACATATTTCTTATGTTGACTTTGAAGTAATGTTGTTGGAGCTATGCTTGCCTGTGAAAGCATTGGATCTTTGGATAAACGTCTTCCAAGTGGACTCCAGGATTCACAACAAAGCAGAGTTGCTGAGCAGAGGCTGATAGCCAAGTTGGGTACCCATGAGGATAGCCTCAACCAGGATCTTGGGTTCATGTCACACTGCAGGTGACCCCACCTCACTATACATTCTCACCCACACACTCTTACACGCACGTACATGCACACCCACTCATTCACGCAAACACACGCACACGCACTCTCACACAGATTGTCTCTCGTACACACAGACTCTCACACTCACAGACACACACCCTCATATAAATTATCTCTCATACACACACTGTCTCTAAAGCATACAAACGCACACATACTTTCACACACACACGCACTCTCTCTGTCGTGCACACGTACTCTTTCTCTCTCTCTCTCTCTCCCACACATGCATAAACACACATAAATACTCTCTCTCTTTCCCCCCTCACACACTTGCACACACACACACAGTCTCTCTCTTCCCCACATGCGTACACACACGTGCACACACACACACGCATGCGCACGCGCGTACACACACACACACGCACACACACACACACAAATCCACGGGGTGAATTTGTATTTGCAGATACATTCGATTTTGATCAAAAGCACACAATTTATAGACAGTCAGTCAATGTGGCGTTTTATAAATTCCTACTTTAGAATTAAAGCCAGTCTGACTCCAAACCAAACACAAACAAGGTCTCACACCTAACATGCATTGTATGACCTTTAAAGTCACCACTTCTTTACACTGATAAAACCTCTACTTCTCTCAGCACAATGACTTGAAAAGAATTTGGGGATTTACATATACATATTATTCAATTAAAACCTTCTAACTGATTTAAGGTTTAACAGCATCTTAGGTTTGTTTAATACAGCCCCATCAGTGGTGTAATCCTTTGATCTTTTACGTATAAATTCTGTGTCAGATACTACCTCACTTATGAACACCTGAAGAAGTAGCGAAGCTCCAAAAGCTTGTGTTTTCAAATAAACCTGTTGGACTGTAGCCTGGTGTTGTGTGATTTCTGAACCTGTTGGACTATAACATGGTATTGTGTGATTTCTGACTCCATTTCTCATCCTCTGTTTCTGCCACTCTGTTTCTCCGCATCAGTTTCTGCCACTCTGTTTTTCATCCTCTGTTTCTCATCCCCGGGTTCTTAACCTCTGTTTTTCATCCTCTGTTCATGCCACTCTGTTTTGTATCCTTTGTTTCTGCACTCTGTTTCTACCTGATCTGTTTCTGCCACTCTGCTTCTCATCCTCTGTTTCTCATTCTCTGTTTCTGTTGCTCAGTTTATCATTCTTTGTTTCCTATCCTCTGTTTCTGCCAGTCTGATTCTCATCCTCTGTTTCATATCCTCAGTTTCTGTCCATGTGTTTCTGCAACACTGTTTGTCATTCCCTGTTTCTTATCCTCTGTTTCTGCAACTCTGTTTCTCATCGTCTTCTTCTGCCAGTCTGTTTCTCCCCATCTGTTTCAACCACTTTATTTCTGATTCTCATCCATTGTTTATGCTGCTATGTTTCCAATCCTGTTTCTCATCCACTGATTTTGCTAATCTGATTGTGCTCATGTGTTTCTGCAACATAGTTTGTCATTCACTGTTTCTCATCCTCTGTTTCTCCTCATCTGATTCTGTCACAGTTGGAGATAAGAGGTGAATCCGAGATAACAAGGCGTGGGGCTGGATGAACACAGCAGGCCAAGCAGCATCTGATCTTTCCACATCAGGCAGATGTTCACCTGCACATCTGCCAATGTGGTATACTGCATCCGCTGTACCCGTTGTGGCTTCCTCTACATCGGGGAAACCAAGCAGAGGCTTGGGGACCGCTTTGCAGAACACCTGCGCTCAGTTCGCAACAAACAACTGCACCTCCCAGTCACGAACCATTTCAACTCCCCCTCCCATTCCTCAGATGACATGTCCATC
>JAHRHZ010000032.1:5337378-5382980 GCA_024137785.1 Ginglymostoma cirratum
CAACCTTTGTTTCTCATCCTGTTTCATCCACTTTGTTTCTCACAGTGTTTCTCCTTTTTTTCTCATCATCAGTTTCAGCCATTCTGCTTCTCATCCTCTTTTTCTACCACCCTGTTTCTGATCTACAGTTTCTGATCCTCTGTTTCTGCCTCTCTGCTTCTCATCCTCTGTTCCTGCCACTCTGTTTCTCCTCATCTATTACATATCCTCTCTTTCTGCCACTCTGTGCATTCTCATCTGTTTTTCATGTGTTCCTGCCAATGTTTCTCCACCTCTAATTCTCATCCTTTGTTTCTGCCACTTTGTTTCACATCCTCTGTGTCACAACCTTTGTTTCTGCCACTCCCCTTCTCATCCTCTGTTTGACACCCCTCGTTTCTCATCCTCCCTTTATGCCACTCTGTTTCTCATTCTGTCTTTCTCCTCATCTGTTTCTACCACTCTGTTTATCATCCTGTTATCTTCTGTTTATCAGCCTCTGTTTCTAGTCATCTGTTTTTTATCCCCTGTTTTTGTCTCTCTGTTTCTGCCCCTCTGTTTCCATCCTCTCTTTCTCATCCTCTGTTTCTCATCCTCTGTTTCTTGTCCGTTGTTTCTTATCCTCTGTTTCTTCCACTCTATTTCTCGTCTGCTGATTCCTTCTCTGTTTCTTCCACTCTGTTTCTCATGCTCTGTTTCTCCTCGTCTGTTTCTTGCCCTTTGTTTCTGCCACCCTCTTTCTCATCCTGTTTCTCATCTGTTTTTCATCCTCTGTTTCTCACCACTGTTTCTAAATCTCTGTTTCTGCTACTCTGTTTGTCATCCTCTGTTTGTCATCCTCTGTTTCTACCGTTCTGTTTCACATCCTCTGTTTCTCATCCTTGGTTTCCACTATTACTCCATACCAAAACATAAACAGATTCTAAACAAGGCCTCACACCTAACATGCATTGTCTGACCTAAAACATCACCTCTTCTTTACACTGATGTAACCTTTACTTCTCTCCAGGCAGTGACTCGAAAGGATTTTGGGATTTTTCACTTTTGTATTAATGAATTAAAACATTCTAATTGATTACAGATTTAACAGCATCTTCAGCTTGTTTAATACATCCTCATCAGTGGTGCAACCCTTTAATCTTTTACTTTTAAATTCTGTGTCTCATCCCACCTCACTAACAACTAAAGAAAGAGCGAGGCTCTGAAAGCTCGTGTTTTCAAATAACCCTGTTGGACTATAATCTGATGTCATGTTATTTCTGATCTTGTTCACTCCAGTCTAGCACTGACACCTCCACATCATGACTGTGAAAACACAGAAGCAGTGCATGGTCACAGTGAAGGTATTTGGAAGTGATTTTTAGGAAATAAAACAACAGTCTTTTTTTTTACTTTTAGGTTTTTTTTATTGGTTACTGAAGAATAAAGAAAGAACCATCACCTTCTATTAGAAGGTATAGAAAATTCCACTTCAAATTTGACATCACATCAAGTTTTGTTTCTGGCATGTTGTAAGCTATCCCTTCTACTTGCAATTTAAAGTATTTTTATTGAACAAGGTTATATGAAGAATTTATACTTTGGACAAAAGTGGTAATTACTTTTTCATTCCCCTGTTCTGAAAATAATTTCCTGGACTTTTGGGTCTCTGCAATTGTCAGTCGGAACCTATGGGTTTCCTGAATACCTATGTCAAAATATAACACAGATATAAGGGGCAAAAGTGATTTTGGGTGTTCATGCTATTTTGATTACAGTACTGTAAATCTCCTACTAAAGATTATATCAAATGATACATTCTTTTCTAATAACCATACACCATCTAGTGCAAACATATTATTCTATGATGATTAAAGTATCCAACTTCTGCTAAGTAGGCATTAAATCAATGTCAGAGTTTTTACACTCTCAGACTGCACGTCACAATTCTACCCCATCTTTTCAGTTTGGAAAAAGATGATTTATCAGGTCAAATCAATTTTTGCTGTTGTCAGATGAGGTCTTTCAATTCTTTATTTCCTCGAAGCATTCAGTTTGAGCCTGATACTTGAGAACTATTCTCACAACAGATAAATATCCGATAACAGTTTCTGCTATTTCACAATTGAGCTTCATCTTTGGTGTGAGAGGAACTCTGTCACACCACAAAAAATGTGGCACCAATGACCTATACTAGAGTCAATTGAAATCAGTGTGAAACTCTCTGCTGGTTAGAATCATACCTGTTACATGGGAAGATGGCTGTGGTTGTTGGATGTCAGTGTTCCCATTTCAGGACATCTCTGGAGGCGTTCTTCAGTGTAGTGTCCTAGGCCTTGTAATCTTAAGCTGTTCCATCAATGAACTTCTCGCCGTCATAATGTCAGAAATGGACATGTTCACTGGTGATTGCACAATGTTCAGCATCATTCTCGATTTCTGAGATACTCAAGCAGTCCATGCCCAAGTACCTGAGGCAATATCCAGCTTAGACTGCCAAGTGGCAAATAACATTCATACCATACACGTGCCAGGCAATGACCACCCCCAACAAAAGAGAATCTAACAATTGTCCCTTGACATTCAAAGGTATCAGCGTCACTAAATCTATTCAGTATCAACATACTGGTGGTTAACATTGACTGGAAACTGATCTGGACTAGTTATATAAGTACAGTAACAAGACCAAGTCAGAGGACAAGAATTTTGCAGGGCGTAATTCACCTCCTGACTCCTCTGATGCCTGTTTATTATCTACAAAGCCCAAGGCAGGGATGTGACTGAACATTCCACACTAACATGATTGAGTGCAGCTCCAACGACATTCAAGAGGCTTGACATCATCCAGGATAAAGCAACCAGCTTGATTGACACCACATCCATGAACATTCATTCTTTCCACCACTGGAGGTCAATAGCAGCAGTGTACCATTTATAGGATTCACTGCAGAAAGTCACCAAGGACCCTTAGACAGCACCTTCAAAACCCACAACCAATTCCTTCTAAAAGGATAAGGTCAACAGATACATGTGACCACCATCACCTTCAAGTTCCCTTCCAATACACTCACCATCCAGACTGGGAAATAGATCATTATTCCTTCAGTGTCGAAGGGTCAAAATCCTGGAACTCCTGCCCGAACTGCATTGTGGGTCTACTTACACCAAGGGACCAATCTCCTTCATCGTATTATCAATTGGCTCTTCGTGTTGATTACTCATGCCTGGACCAATGGAGTGAAGGTATGTGTGAATATCAAGCAGACTCTGAGATTACTGGATCTGGGTCTCCATGGCGTTCCCTCACCGGTTCATAGAGACGGTCAGATACACACATGCTCAAGGAAGCATGGTACTGAGAGCATTGGCATACTCCTCCAATGTTTCCTGAATCATAGAGATCTACAGCAGAGAAGAGGCCCATTGGCCCATTGAATCTGCACCAGTCAAAAACAACCAACTACTATTCTATTTCTATTTTCCAGCACCTTGTTCCATAGCTTTGTATGCTTTGGCATTTCAAGTGCACATCTAAATACTTCTTAATTGTTATGAGAGTTTTAACCTCTACAAGCCTTAGAGGCACTGAGTTCTAGATTCTCACCAGCCTCTAGACGAAAATGCTATCCCTCACATCTCCTCAAAACCACAGTCCTTAAATATATGCCCTTGGTCATTGATCCCTCCATTAAGGGGAAACGTTCCTTCCTGTTTAGCTTATCTGCGTCCCTCATAATTTTATACATCTCAATCACATCGCCTCTGCACTTAGATCTGTCCAATCTCCCTTCATAGCTAGAGCTCTCCAGCCCCGGTAACATCCTGATAAATCCCCTGTCCACCCTCTCCAGTGCAATCACATCCCTCCTATAAAGTAAATTCCAGAACAGCATGCAGTACTCTTGCTGTGACCGAACCAACATTTTATACAGTTCCAGCATAACACCCCTGCTCTTAAACTCAAAAGCCTCAACTAATGAAGTCAAGTATACCGTATGCTGTCTTAACCCTGTTGTGGGCCTTTTTCTCCTGAAATGAGACAAAGGCAGAAATTGAGGCAGATGAAAGTAGTTGGCACAGCTGTTAGTTTTGTGAAGTGGGGGAAAGGTGATGAGGCGTCCTGAGTGAGTAACTAGCAAATACAGAAGGAAGGTTAGAAGTCTGGGGTTTGGTTCGGGTAAGACCAGGTGAGGGAAAGATGCTGCATGCAACAAAGAGAGTGTTACAGCTCATGGTGGGAGCTGGGTACAGAAGCAGGGTCAGAGTGAGTGTGAGGTATTAGAGAGAAGATGGCGGCATTTATCCAAAAATCAGCTGCGTGTAAATTTCAGAATGTCAAGTTCCATAGAGAATTTCTCTCTGTGAGTTATTTCACACGGTTCTCCATTGTTTACTTCATTACATTTGCACCATGCCTCAATGGCACTGCAATTGCTCTATCTTGTATTCACCATCAGGGAGGTATTCACCACTGCTGGGATTCCCACTGCCAGCATATTTAAAGCACAATTGTGTACCAGGTCAATCACTGCCAGCCAGAAACTCACCTTCACAGTTTGACTTTGGGAAGAATTGCCCCAGACATGGCCAACAGAAAATGCCACCACCCTGACTGGCTGACAAGGACCTGGAGGATGAAAGTTGGAGAAGAAGGCAGACCAGTTTTCCTCAGGTCTGCCAGAGGAGACAATGACACCATACCCTGCTGACCTGGTCTGACGTTACCATCCAAGTCAGTATCCATGGTCTAGAAGATGCCCAACAATGCAGGAAGATGGTTTATGACCTCCTGCCTCTTCCTTAGCAAGCGTCCTTCGTTTCAAGATGTGTTTGTATGAGTCCATGTAATTTTTTTAGAAGTAATCATCTTACAAAAAATAATTATTGAATTAAGGGTATAAATGTCCAAAAGACTCCTGAAAGTAGGACTTTCTTTTCTTATTCCCTCTCTCCTTTCACCTTTTCTTCCTTTCTACCTCCCATCCTCGAGCAGCAGCAGAGATTATCCAGGGTGAAAGCTGGTGTGGACTCCCGACCTCAGCACAGACTCAACTTCTCGGCCTCAATGTGGACTCAACTCCCAGCTTCAATATGGACTTGGACTCCCAGCATTCCCAACCTCGAGGTGAAGCCTGACACAGCCTGGGTTGGAAGGACTGTTATTTTGAACTCTTGTTTCTCTATTTTTCTGATTTATTGCTGGACATTTTATTTCTTTATTTTTCTAATTTTTTCCCATAAGAATTTGTATTTCAGAATCTGTACCTTGGTACCTAGGGTGGCACCATAAGTGGCGACTTGTAAACTTTTCACTGTACTCATGGGAGTAAATGCAACAATGGAACTAATTCTAATTCGAAACCTCCTCAAAACAATTGTATGAGCATTCACATTTTTTTTTGCCTTTAACTTCTATGTTACACTCTAATATAACAGTTCTGGCTATGATTATCTTCCCAGTACGTCAATGGCAAAGCCAGTTTCATATCCCCCCTCCCCCAAGTGAAGAACAGTCTCTGAGCTGACTTACGCTAACTCACTGTAAACTTTGATTGCATCATACCTCATTTTGCACTTCCAGCTCAGTACCACAACACTACAGGTGTGTTCCCACTGACCCACTGGAAGAACGCTGGCACCTTGGCCTGGGCTCTGACTCCACTTAATAGGCCTAAATAGGGCCAATGGGTCATTAAATTGACAGCTAGCTGGGACCATGCTGAATTTCTGAGACATTTCCACCTGCTGTCATTTTGCTCACTTCAAAACAGGCTGCTCAGGCCCAGGCAGGTGGTGATATTTTACATTCAAAAATCACAGGTTGATGATTAAGCACAAACTGTAACATAATTTTAATTCCAAAAATCTAGACCCCTATTAGACCCAACAGTATTGTGGAAGAGACCTTGCTGGGGCATTTCCTAACCTTGTCCCTGCCTGTCTCTTCCAGCAGACATCCCTTTTCTAAATGTCATCTCCAACACTAAATTTATGCCAGGGACTGGTCTCTTGTGTCCTCAGAAGTCTGTCCTTCAAGATCTGATCGTTGTCTGCAGCTGTTTTTTTTCTCAGTGTTTGGTTTGTTTAGTAGTTTTTTTTCCCCCCTGCAGTCTCTCTGTAGTTTATTTCAGAAGAATTTTGCACTGTAGCCGCTAGGCTGCTTCACAGCTACACAGCATAGTTACAATATTGGCCCTCAGAGGTATCAGATTCCTACCCACAGGACTCAATATCACTGCTGCTTGCTTAGCTGATCAGGCCCAGGAATTAAAATGGCTCTGTACACTGCATGGGATTCCCAGGTACTGGTTAACAATGGGGTTTAATTCATTTTTCTGACGTTTAAACCTTTCATGAAAACAATAATATTTCCAATTCATAGCAGACATCAGTAACCTCAGTAGTTTGGGGTACGATATTTAAATAGTAGATCGATAGGATCAGACTCCCGCTTAATAAACTCATCTGAAGCAGTAGATTTTAATCCTGGTCCATTGGAATTAATGGAATGAATGTTATTGATGGGGCACCTTGTACAGAGTTCTTCTTAGACCATGCTATCTGGATTTACTGGGAAAAAGAACAGGAGGATACGTGCAATGTGTGGAACCTACTTTATGCCAGAACTGAATTGCCATTTTACATTCTAGCATAAACCTGGTGCAGTGGCCGGATGAGGCCAAGACCAAGCATGTGACATTTCTGCAGAATCTTTACGAATCAAGGGGAGAGTTTGTTCTAGCTAGGCTGGCCCTTCTTATTCAGCACTAAGAAATCTACTCACCAGTACCAACTATTAACCTTGTCTCTTGTCTGCCTCACTCAGTGACTTGATTCCTGATCCTACCCTCAATCCCGATTCCTGATCCTACCTGCCGGTCTTAATTCCTGATCTGACCTGCCAGCTTTGAGGTTCCTCCTGTTAGTTACAGAAGACTGTTGTGCTTTATAAAATGGGGCCTAGAAGTTTGTCTCCCATCCTGGACCTGCTAGCTACAACAGATGCTCCTTAATACAATTTACATCATTAATTCAACAACACGGAAAGCGGTCATAAAATTTCCATTTTTCTAGTAGAAACTAACCATGGGAGGACCTTCTTGTCTCTGTACTTGAATCTAAAACAGTGTTCACGCATCAATGTCAAAACTGTGCTCACTATTCTCACCATCAGTGAGTTGTAAGTTCACAACTGGGCTGATGAGACACACAAGTACTTCAATTTAACAAATGAATATTATTGTCATAAAATTCTAATGGAATTTATTCCTCACTGAATAATTATATATGTATTGTATACTTTAGAAATACCATGTTAAAAGGAGTGAATTGTTATTTTAAAATAATATCAATCTTAGCTCTATATAACACAGCTCTTTTCTGTCTGCTTCAAAAGCTTAGAAGGCATAGCCGTAGGGAAAAATCTGGATTCCAGTTAGATTAGTTCTAGTGAGTTCCTGCTCCCTTTTTTAGCCCATTGTTGAGATGCACACAGTTCAAACAGACAACTACTGTACAGAGCCGCAGTAGTTAGGAGCATACTTCATCCGAGGCTCTTAAAGGGATGAATCTTTGAAGTAAAAGCTAGATAATTAGTGACATCAGCTCTTAGGAATGCAGCAAGGTCTTTTCAGATTACTTAATGAGTATAGTAGTTTGTTAATGCCAGATTAATTTGAGAAATCACTTCAATGAACAGAACACAGGTAACCCTTTTGTGTGCCTATGTTTTTTAATAACCTACTGTGAAAGGAAATAAAAAAACTTAAAGTAATGGATTCTAAAAAGGAGAGCAGCACAGCCCATTTCTGAATTAACACACTATGCATGAAGGATAGGTCAGAGTTCCCAGCACCAGCTGAGGTAATTAGAACTGCTGAGCCAAGAAGGAGCCTTTCCTCCATTTGTAGGAGAATATTACTATTCTGTGCTTTTAAGATTTTTATGATTGGGTGAGTGGTGCAAGCAAGATACAGAAGAAAATTAAAAAAGGTAGCCATACTGGCATTTTGAATTAGGAACTTTAGAGTAAGAACTGGCAGATAGTATATTTATTCTTTGTTACAATCCCATGGAGGCTTGCCATCTCTACAGTTTGCGTATATTAAAATACAGCATTATGTCACACTAGTTTGCATTTTGAACAACGTAAAATATTCCTGCAGAAACAACATGTTCTCGTTGTAAGGTGAGTCTTTTGTGAATACGGAGCCCAACTTAACAGTCACAATTGGCATGGCCTACAGCATGATAACATAATCTAACAATAATTATTTGTGTTATAATTAATTTAAAATCATGAAAAAGAACAATAGGAATATTGGTCATTGAAAGATAGCCCAACATTAAAGTAATTCCCCTTCATGGTACATATAATAGGGTCTATTTTCTATCCCTTAAAAAAAGGAGAAAATGCATAAATATTCTTTAAAACTCCTGCCCAACTTGTGATTATAGCTTTCCTTTATTTGGCTTTGAAATTGATTTATGTCAACTAATTCATGTTTACCAATATGTTCTTTTTATTAAATAAAAACTGGAAGAACTGCCAATGCTGTAAATGAAGAACAAAAATAGAAGTTGCTGGAAAAGCTCAGCAGGTCTGGCAGCAGCTGTAAAGAAAAATCAGAGTTAACATTTTGGGTCTGAGCCCAAAACGTTAACTTTGATTTTTCTTCACAGATGCTGCAAGACCTGCTGACCTTTTCCAGCAACTTCTGTTTTTGCTCATTTTATTATTGCATTATACATGTGATCAAAATAATAGTGCTGGCATTTTTAAATAGCATTGGCACTGTAGAGAATGATACATTTCATGTGACTGAACTATCTCCTCAGTTCGTAAAGACTCAGTTCTGTAATATCCAGCAGGAAGACAAACATTATTTGAATTCTATGTGTGACAGTGGAATGGTACTTATGTCTTTCATTTTGCAGTAAGTTCGCGCATGAATTAGGAACAAGAGTAGACAATTCAGTCCTCAAGCCTGCTTTGTAAGATAATTGCCAATCCGATTCTATGCTTAATTCCATTATCTTGGACGTTCCATAACCTCCACCCCACAGCACCAAAGCAAACACGAAAATTAAAATGTGAAAGTTATTTTGATTCACTTTGTCTGGCAATTGAAGTGTTGAAATATTATTATGATTTCTTTTCTCCTTTGAAATGCTTACCACATAATTTACTTTGTATTAAAGTAAATAATCACTAAAACCGCATTTCAATCATGCTTTGTCCTGCCTGTTTATTGTGGAAAAATACCGTTATTTGAATCATACAAATTTGAAAACAATTTATTGTATTGTCATGAAAATTTTAAATGTGACATTGAAAATATGTTTCACACGACAAATCTTAAGGCTCATATTTAAGTGATTAACTGTAACTTATGGTAAAAAGAATCCAAAGAGAGATATTGTGGGGAGGCAAAGACCTAGTGGTATTATCACTAGTCTGTTAATCCAGAGACCCAGATAACATTCTGGGGACCAGGATTCGAATCCTGCCATGGCAGATGGTAGA
Organism: Ginglymostoma cirratum; assembly: GCA_024137785.1. Taxonomy (NCBI): domain Eukaryota; kingdom Metazoa; phylum Chordata; class Chondrichthyes; order Orectolobiformes; family Ginglymostomatidae; genus Ginglymostoma; species Ginglymostoma cirratum. The sequence continues at coordinate 5,346,863 of JAHRHZ010000032.1, forward strand.
ACTTCAATTCAAAAAATGTCTGGAATTAAGAATCTAATGGTGATCATGAATCAATTGTCAGGAAAAACCCCTCTGGTTCACTAATGTCCTTTAGGGAAGGAAACTGCCATCCTTATCTGGTCTGGCTGACATGTGATTCCAGACCCACAGCAGTGTGGTTGACACTCAATTGCCCTTGCAAATGCTGCCTAGCCAGAGATGCCCTCACCCCGTTAATGAATAAAGCAGAAAAAAATTAAAGTTGGTAAAAGTCATTCTCCTTACAAAGGTGATATTGTGGTGTCTGCTCCAAAGTTCATATTGTTGAGCTTGCTCTATGGCACAGCACTGACTTTTCCCGTACAAAATGACTGCCATGTTTCATCATGAGTTGACCTGCCAGAGTGTATTGTTAAAGATATGTTACCATTCCAAAGCAACAGCTCAATACTGTGGTTGTTGAAAATCAGGAATAAAAACGAAATATTCTGGATATTCTCACTGGGTTAGACAACACCTCAACAGAATGGAATAGGGTTAACAATGTTAGTTTGTGATCTTTCATCTGGACTGTTCTCATAGTTTGGTCAAAGCCTTTTCAGAAAAGAAATAATATTTACTTGCACTGAAGAGTCAACATCAAACAGTATCACATAATCTATAACATTTGAGGGATATGGGCCAAATGTTGGCAAATGGGACTGGATTGATTCGGAATTTCTGGTCAATATGGACGAGTTGGACTGAAAGGTCTGTTTCTATGTTGTACATCTCTATAACTCTATGAACACAATCCACCACACACCCATCAGGATTTCTGACATTGCCTTCAAAGATAGCTCAACACCTGTGAATACCACACAGATCATCCCAAATAAAAGTTCCCATCACCTTAGGATGCAAGTTAACCCAAATTTTATTGAACAAATATTTCAGGGTGTCGATATAATTGTGTGAGTATGTTACAAAGAAGGATATATAGGCTTTTGAGAAAGTGGATAAAAAAGGATTTCCAAAGAGATTGTTACAACATAAGGCAGTTACTTCCAATAAGATAGCCAATATCACCATAAGAATTGATGTTTGGTGGGTCACATGATATTCAGAAGGACTTGTTCCAACGCGCTCATTGCAGAATTGCTCTTTGCTCTGTATCTTATGTACTTAATTGAAAAAAGAACTAATCTGGTTTTCAAGACTTGCTCAATGCCCATTTTAAGCACATTTGCAAAATTTAAAACTTGAAAAAAGCTGAAAACTGTTTCTTCGAGTTAATGGAAATAACCCTTGATGGTGTCCAGCACTGATGTAAAAATTTAAAACAAAGGCAAGCAACGATTGCTTCAAAATCAGGATGGCAGAAAAGGCAGAAACAGTGAAACTGAGAAAAAACAAGCAGCAGAGATGAAGGACACCACAACAGATGATCTAATGTGAAGAGCAGCAAACCATTTGGAATAAAACGGCAGAATGTGGAGTTGGCAGAACCTAAAGATGTGCAAAACAAGCTCCACTGGGAAGCAAAACTGACAGGACTAGGAACAGGTTGGCCTAGTAGCAGGGACATCTGGCAGGCAACCATATAGCCTGAGATCAGCAGCACACAGGGACAAGGCACCAGAAGGATGTGAAGGTTTTGTAGAGGGTTCAGAAAAAATTTACTAAAATGGCTCCCATGTTGAGAAACTACACAGAAGCTAAGATGGCTCACCTTAGAGTTAAGAAGTCTGTGTGGATTTGCTAGAGATGTATAAAATTGTGAGGCATTTAACAAATAGAAACTGTTAACAATGGCAGATGTTTTGAACTGATTCATAAAAATTCCAGAAATGGTGGGAAGGTTTTTACATAAACAGTGGTTAGGTTTTGGAATACACTACCTCCCTGAAATTGAGATGGATAAAAATTATATAAGTACTCAAATTGAAATTGGATAAATAATTTGAGGGAAAAAAGAGGGGTTGCGGAGCTGTGGTAGAACTGATTGGATTTCTCAGATTCTGACTCCATGAGCTGAAGGGTCTTTTTCTGTATTACACTGTTCAATTTCATAGGATCCAAAGTGCATTGTGAAGGCACTAAACAGAAGCTGACTCAACAATGTATAACGCATATTACTTCATAGCTAGTTCTATTACATCAATCAGATATGATGGAGTCTTGTGAGATATCATGTACAACTTAAGAGTAAACACACTTTATGGCTACTAAAGTATTCTCCCACTGATTCGGTAATGAACGCAGAACAGAACTGGTTAGCTCCACCCAGGAATAGGCCTTTAGAGCTTGAATGGTGGAGCTTCTCTCAATTATGACAATTCACCTTCCGAGACACTAACAGCATTTTATAACAAAGGGATCTTGTACCATCCAGGAGTTAGGAAATTTCTAGTGTGCGCATACTGTAATTACGTCACAAAGCAAATTTTTAGTTTGATGCTGCAGCAGGGGTTTCAATTGTTTCAGGCACAGCATGGTAGATGAAGGTAGAATTTTTCCAATCCTTCTCAACTTTATGGTCTCAGAGGTTTTCAACTGAAGGTCAAGAGCCAGCTGGCCACAGAACTCCAGTCCAAAGGGAGAGAAATTGTATAAATGTTCAACATCATTCGTACACAAAAGTGCTTGCGTCTAGGATGGAGAGTTTGCACATCTACTACTCACTTACAAATTGGACAAATTAGGCAGCCAGGACAAATCAGAATAATTCTGGTTACAATTCCCAATATTTCTCATCGGCATTGGGAAATTGAACATGCGTTATGACATGTGCTATCATGGGGCATCAAATCGGTATCCTTTTTCATGCCAGAGAAAGATCTAAATTCATTTGTACAGAAGGCTAAACAAAAAATATATCAGGGGGTCAAATCACTGGTAACCCAGCCTACTAATTCTTGACCTGAGATCATTCCTGTTACCTGTGCACCTTGCCACTATGAGAGTTCACCTTTAAAGACTCATGGGCTGTATGTATACAATGTTGCAATTCCACCTGGCAGTCATTTGCTACAGCTTTGCAAGGCTGAAAATACTGAAACCAGTTTGTTTGCTGTAAGTCTTCTTTGTAAGTTGTGTTTTACTACTTCAGTAAACCAGAGACTTAATCAATTCCTGATGAATGATTTGTCATCTTATCATCAATGTGTCAGTTCTAATTTGCAAACCAAATGACTCACAATTTTGCTGCGTGGATCTCAAGCTGTTGAACAAAGCTGTGGAAAGGAAGATCCACCCCATGTTATCTTTAGACGAATGCCTGGTGAAGCTTGTGAGGAACTCTGTCTTTACCAACAGGAGATTCTGGCAGCTACCTTTAGATGATGAGTCCAAGGTGTTGATGACAATTATTATGCCATTTCGGAGAGGGGTTACAGCTTCAGTTGACTACCTTTTGAGATTATGTTGACACCAAAGATCTTCCAAAGGCTCATTGCTTCCATTTTGAATGGGTTAGAAGGAGTCAGCTGTGATGTGGATGACATCCTTACCTATAAATCTGTAGTGCAGGAACACGACACTTAGGTGCAGCCAGTGTTGCACTACTTGCAGGATACAGGGCTCTTGCTAATCAATAAATGTGACTTCTCAAGACCTACAATCAATGCTCTGAGGCATATCACATGTGCATTAGGCAGCAGAGCAGGCCTGCAGAAGTGAAAGCCCATTTGGGACTTCCTTCCACCTCACAACATCATGGAGCTTCAGTGATTCACGGGCATGGTGATTCAACTAGGGAAATTCCTTCCTAATCAGACACAGGTCAATGAACCATGACATAGTCTGTTAAAGCTGGAACATGCCTGGTATTTGAATGAATACCAACAGAGAGTGTTTAAGCACACCAAGCAGATGTTTTCTTTCATCAAATGCTAGGTCATGGCCCATACTGTCCCATCACTGTTACAGCAAATCCATCAGCTTAAGGGATCATGATGTTAGTGAGCCAGAGAAGCAATACCCCTTAGACCATTTATTATTTTTTCAAGGTATTGACAGAGACAGAGTAACTGCACAGTTATAGAGAAGAATGTCCAAGTGGTCACTACCCATACAGTCCATAGACCAGAGTTAGGTCACTTTGCTCAACACCAAGAAATTGGCAAAGATGGTGCCTGGATACAGAGATTTCAGCTACAATTCATATGTATAAATGCCTGCCTGAGCCTTTTAGTAATTCCTTCATAAGACATGGGGATAGCTTGCTGGGCCAGCATTTGTTGCTCATCGCTAGTTGCACTCAAGAAAGTGGTGGTGAGTTGCCTTTTTGGTCCACAGCAGTCCATTCACTGTGAGTTGACCCACAATATCATTGGGGTGGGAATCCCATGATTTTAACCCAGTGACTCTGAGGAAATTGTGATATATTTCAAAGTTATGATGGTGAATGGCTTGGAGGGTACTTGCAGGTTCTGGTGTCCCCAAATATCTGCTGTCTTTGACATTCTAGAATGCAAGGGTCGTGGGTTTGGAAGGTGCTGTCAAAGGAGTCTTGATGAATGTCTGCAGTGCATCTTGTAGATGGTGATCACTGCTGCTAGTGCGCAGATGTTAGAGAATGAATGTTTATTGATGTGGTACCAATCAAACAAACAGCTTTGGCTTAGATAGTGTTAAGCTTCTTGAGTGTTTTGGGGACTGCAGTCGTCCAGGCAAGTTGGGAAATGTTTCATTACACTCCTGATTTGTGCCTTGCAGATACTAGACAGGTTTTGGTGAGTCAGATGAGTTACTTATTGCACGAGTGCTAGTCTCCAACCTTCTTTTGCAGCCACTATAGTGATATAACTACAAACAAAAACAGAAATTGTTGGAAAAGCTCAGCAGGTCTGGCAGCATCTGTGGACAGAAATCAGAGTTAACATTTTGGGTCAAGTGACCGTTCCTCAGAACAAATTAGGGACTAGTCCAGTTAAGTTTCTGGTCAAGAATAGCTCCCAGGATGTTAATAGTGGGAGTTTTAGTGATGTGAATGCCACTGAATGTCGAGGACAATGGTTAGATTCTCATATGATGGAAATAATCATTGCCTGGTACAAATGTCACTTGCTGCTCTTCAACCCAAGCCTGAATATTGTCCAGGTCTTGCTGCATCTGCACATGGACTGCTTCACTATCTCAGGAGTTACGAATGGTGCTGAACATTGCTTGCTGATGATTGTGCTTTTCTGGTCTTAGGATGGAAGGAAAGTCATTGATGAAGCAACTGAAGATAGTCGGGCCTAGGACATCCCTGACAAGCACTTGAAGAGATGTCCTGGAGTTGATCCTTGTCCTCCAACAACCACAATCATCTTCTTTGTGTCAGGTACAACTTCAACCAGCTAACAGCTCCCACCTATTCCCATTAACTCTCATTTTATTAGGGCCCCTTGATGTCATAATCAGTCAAATGGCCTAGGCAAATATCAAACCATAGCAGGCACATTGTCTTACATTCTTGGGTAAATGTCAACTTCCACAGGACTAATATTATCAAGGATGTGGAATCCTGCATTTCTTGGACTATTGAATATCTACTGGTGAAGATGCAAAACGTGAAATTTGAATAGCTCAGAAAGCAAGTGTGAAGTGCACATAACACAAGAATATTGCCTCAACAGCTGAGTGGCCTATGGTCTGAATGTCTTTATTCTTGAACAGTGGTTCAGACAGCATCCTTACCTCAATGTTATGAATAATTTGTTAGTATACAATGAAAGGTAGTCATACTCAGAATCCTTAGAGTCAACGTTTTCTGACTCCTACTCCAAGGACACCAGGGTATCACCAAATGCTAAGCCAGAACTCGAAGTGTGGTTTGTGACCAAGGATCTCTAAAAGCCTTCAAGGACATGATTTCTTGGAACGTTACTGTCTCCACCCATAGACAAGGAGCCAATGATAGCTAACTCATTCCCTTGTAGTCCACACAAGTGCCTCGAGATGGATCTGTTTGTCTTCAAAGATAAGACATTTCTTATTGTAATCAGTCAGTACTTGCAATGGATTGAAGTGGAAAGACTATGCAGTATTACCAATGCTGCTGAATAGCTCTGCTCCTGGAAATTGTCATCATAAGCAGCATCCAAGACTTAGCTATTTAATATATTGGCCCACAGTTCACCAATGGCAGCTTTAAATGCTTCATGAAGACCTATAGCTTTACGCACATCAATAGTTCATACCGATAGTCGCACACCAATGGGAAATACAAGAGAGAAGACTGAACTGTAAATGTTTACTGAAAAGGAACAATGGTATTAATTTTACAAAGCTGTCACTGCACCATTTTGGCTCCACCAGAACTTCTAATAGGAAGTAGACATATGGTCAGCTAACAGCTCTTCCACATGTGTTTCAGCTGTGCCTCTTGGCGACAGAAATAAATAGGAGAAAAGGATTACACACAATGAACCACAAACTATACCCGCTGCTGTAAGACAGGCCCTAGCAGAACTCTAGATAGGGTGATTCAGTATGGCGCTGTGATCTGAATTTGAAAGATCAGGTTCTGGGATTAAACACGCATCAATGATCACATCTCATGGGAACACAGTAACTTCATGAGAAACAGGTCTGTGCTGGTACCCACCCCAACAGCCACCTCATCCCCTGCACAAAATAATCTGAATCACAATAATTCAACCAGACCTCTCTACTGGAGGATAAATCATAGGAGCAGAATTAGGCCATTTGGCCCAACAGGTATGCTCTTCCATTCAACAATAATGTTTCTAAACCCCATTCTCCTGCCTTCCCCCCTATAACCCTTGATCGTCTTACTAATCAGGAACCTATCTATCTCTGTCTTAATTATATTTTGTGATTTGCGTTCTACAGAGTTCTGCGGGAATGAGTCCCGCAGATTAACCACCCTCTGGCTGAAGAAATTCCTTCTCATCGCAAGTCTGAAGGGTTGTGCTAGTCTCTCCTACTTATGGAAATATCACCTTCAAGTCTATTCTATCCATGCCTCTCAGTATTCTGTAAGTTTCAATGAGATTTCCCCTTTCATCCTTCTAAATTCCATTGAATATAGACACACAGTTCTTAATTGCTCCTCCTATGATAAGCCTTACATCCCCTGGATCATTCTAGTAAACTTCCTATGGACCTCTTCCAGTGCCAGCACATTCTTCCTTAGATGCAGGGCTCAAAACTGCTCACAATATTCTAAATTCAGTCTGACCAGAGCCTGATACAGACTTAGCAGTACATCCCTGCTCATGTATTTGAGCCCTCTCAAAATGAATGCAAACCTTGCATTTGCCTTCCTAACTGCCAACTGAACCTGCATGTTAGTCTTAACAGAATCCTAAACCAAGAATCCTAAATCCCCTTGTGCTTCAGATTTCTGAAGCCTTTCCCTATTTAGAAAATAGTCAATGCCTCTATTCTTTTTACCAAAGTACATAACCTCACACTTTCCCACATTGTGTTCCATCTGACACTTCTTTGCCCACTCTTCCAGCTTGTCCAAGTATTTCTGCAGTCTCCCTGGTTCCTCAGCACTACCTGCCCTTCCACTTCCCTTGTGTTATCTGCAAATGTAGCAACAATGCCCTCAGCTCCTTCATACAGATTTTTAATGTATAATGCGAATAGTTATGGTCACAGCATGGGCCCCTGCAGAACCCCACAAGCTTCCATCCTGCAAATTTCCCTTTATCCCTGCTCTCTACTTTCTGCCAGTCAGCCAATTCTTTATCTATGCTAGAACCTTGCCCTTAACATCATAGGTCCTTTTCTTATTTTGCAGCCTCCTGTGAGGCACCTTGTCAAAGACCTTCTGGAAAACCAAATAGATTACATCCACTGGCTCTCCTTTGTCTAACTTTTACTCATCACTTCCTCAAAGAATTCTAACTGATTTGTCAGGCATGTCCCCCCCTTGATGAAGCCGTGCTGACTCCATCCTATTTTACCATGAACCTCCAAGCATTCCTCTGCAGGAGGACAGTAAATCGTTATCTCCTCTGACAGATCTGAGAACATGATCAGGGAGATTGGCCAAACCATCACAGTATTGATGATAAAAGATAACAAGGTGTAGAACTGGATGAACACAGCAGGCCAAGCAGCATCAGAGGAGCAGGAAAGCTGATGTTTCGTCTCTAGACCCTTCTTCAGAAATTGTTTCAGAAACAGTATTGATGTCCTTCCACTCCAGGGGCACCATTAGAAACCTGGTTGGGAAGGGAGTGGGATACAGGTTACGAGTGGAAAAATGTAGACGTGTACAGATGGAAAAATATAAACATGTTATTGTTGAGAAAGAGTAAAATTCTACGAACAGGATCACTATTTGACGGAAAGTATTTTATAAGACTGCAGATACCAATATTTAGAAGATTACATTGCAGGAAGTGATGTAAGGTAACATGTCATTCTGTGTGCAGTGGGACTTGTTCCGATGCAGTCATCTCTCCATATCTAGTTTATAAGGAGTACGGTTTAATGAACAGTCTGGTTACCAAATCTAGTTTCATGTTCAGCTCTAAGCATGCTTATGATAAATGTAAGAATGAACAGGCTTGGACTCTTTTCTCTAGATTTAGAGGCTTAGGTACAGAAGCCTTAGGTGATCTGCTAGAGATGTGGAGAAAATATGGTCAAAAAAGTCCAAATGTCATACATATCACCTATAAATCCAAAAAACAATTCATCAGAAATTTCCTTATTTAGGGACTGGTTAGAATGCAGAACTTACTACAATATGGAGTATCTGAGGTGAATATCATACATGCATTTAAGGGGAAAATATGTACGTGAGGAGGAAAGAAATAGAGAGATATTAAATATTGTAGGTTGGGACGAAGCTCACGCAGTCAAAGTACCAACCTGTGTCAGTTGGGCCGAATGGCCTGTTTCTGCATTGTGAATTCTCAGTAATGAAACTGAACTATGTGTGTTAACTTGAGTGTGGTTCCAAAAGGAAATAATGAGCCTTTAAACACTTAAAGGAAGAAAGATAATGTAATTATACCATATTTTGACAAGGATGTGCCTTTGGCTCTTATTGAAAGTAATGGCTGTTTTACCTTTAACATACTGAGCATGAAAAGGAATGATGTCATTGATGATGTCAGGTCACATGGAACAGGAGCCTGGATCTGTAGTGTTTAACACACTGGCATCAATATGTCGAAGTCAGCAGCAAAAAGACTTTCAGAAATTTACAAGTGTTTTGTCGTAAATCTATAGCTTAGCACAACAGCAGTTATCCATTTCTCTGTTGAAGAGCCAACTCCCCAGTGGGGAATAACACAGTTCTTTATTTTACCATAAGCCAAATTAATTTAAAACTTCCCACTATGTGCATTGTGTCATTAACCAATAAAAAAATTTAAACTTAGGGTGCTAAATTAAAAATAGGGTTAGATTTAGGGTTAGCTACATTGGCTAGGTAGATAGATTGATACATTTTGTTTTGTTTTTAATAAATAGATTGCTCAATGAAAAATAAACATGCAAAATTGCAGTTTTGGTTTTAACAATAAAATTAAAGCTTATTAAGCTCAATAAATAATTGCTAAGCTGTGCCGGTCAATTTCCTGCGGTATTCCTCGCTGAACCTGAAGGTTATTGACCTGAGAATGCTTTAAACTGGTGAGGAGGAAACTAGCTGAGAAACACAGCCCCTGGGGGACAGGCAGGCAAGCACAGCCTATTCTCACAGCAGATTCCCAGATGATGCGACTGCTCCTGCTCCCTACCACTGGGAAGAACACAAACATGGCAGCAAAACAAAACAAAATTGAAAGAGGCAGCAAGCCAAAGAGAAAGCAGGAAGCTGGCTGGTGTGTTGCCCCAGAGATCAAATTAGTCTGTGGTATCACACCTAACATGGACAAGACAAATTCACCCTCATTACAGGATTACAGATGTACTGTAATTAACATAGTACAACAGGCACAAGGTATTTGTAATCCTAAAATGATACAGCAAGAAGGAGGCCATTCAGTGCATCATACATGTGGTTAGCTTGTAAAGCTTTCCTATTATTTGTATTTCCTTGCTCATTTTCCAGAGCCCTGTAATACTTTTTCCATCAGGTATTCAATTCCCTTTTGAATGTTATTGTATTTGTTTTCACCACCTGTTCAGGCATTGCATCGCAGATCTCAATAACTTGCAGTCTAAGAAGTGTGCTCCATTTTGTTGTCCATTACCTTAAACTGTTTACTTACCTTTCTGATACTTAAACTAGTTTCTCCTTATTTAGTCTATCAACACAATTCATGATCTGACCACTCTTATATCTCCTCTTAACCCTCTATTTTAAGGTAAATCTCTCCACAAAATTGAACTCCCTCAGCTTTGATCTTAATAAATCTCTTCAGGCATTAATTATTTCTGTCTGTTAGACAAAACTGCATATTTGCAATCACCACCCCTTTAGTTGCTTGCATTTTAGATTTGATTACAAGACTATTATGAATTTCTTTGGCAAACCTTTTCAAAAATCTATATTGTAGACATATCAACTATCTGAGCCTTATCAAGCTTCTCTGTTACTTCAAAAATCTCAATTAAATTAGCTAAACATGATTTACCAGCAACAAGTTCTTACGATTGATTTATATTTTGTAGTTTCCTGTTAAGTATCTCCTTTTTAGCTATTTACATCCTATCCAATATTAATAGTCCCTCTTTGTTACTGCCACATGTGCAAAACACTCTTTTCCAGTGGATGTACTTTATGCTAAATAATGATTTTTAGTTGGAAATTTTTAGCTGAAATCCTGTATTAAATGCTTAAAAACGAACTTCTTAATAGCACGGAGTTTATAGTAACATTGTAATCACAATAGTAAATCTACAAAAGCAAAGTTTAAAAACTTCAAGTAGGTTTGATGTCCCAGACATTTTTAATCAACCTGCGCACACAGCATTGTGTCAAGTCTCAGACAGGTGGGACTTGAGTAAGGACCTTCTGGCCCAGAGGTAGGGACTATGACTACTTCTATGCCAATTAAGCCCTTCATCTCCTGTCCTATTAACAAGGTATCAATGGCAATCACCTGAGTTATTCAATCAAAAAATCGTATAGACTATCTGACTCTAGTTGAAATAGTTTCCAGTCAAGTGCTAATCAAATGACATTTGAATTAACTGCTCACAGTGTAATTTGAAATCCTTGGAAGATGGAAAAGGGAGTTCACATGACAGGCCAACCCAACCCTTTGTATGTTTTAAGTATTACGGCAACAATTTCACCAGGGGAGTACAGTTATCTAGGAGCATTAACAGCCTGGAAGAGATTAGAGATAGGGAGGAGTGAAGAGGTCTATTCCCAGTATCATCCATAGTCCATCTGGAAAATTATGCTTCGTAAGTGGCTCTTCAGCTTGCCTGGCTTGGTATTCATTGAAAGCCTGGACATAGCCTATAATCTCAATACTCATGGACTGGTCACTGAACTTGAAACATTAACTCTGCTTTCTCTCCACTGAGCCTATGTGACCTTCTGAGTTTCTCCAGCAATTTCAGTTTTTGTTTCAGATTTCTTGCAGCCACAATTTTTTGTTTTATCTCATTATTCATGTTTGGCCAGTAGAACAATTCTCTTGACCTCATCAGACGAGACTCAATTTCTTGATACACTTCAGCACCACTTTTCTCATCTCCTTAAGGATAATGACTCTATTTCCTTTGCATAAAATACTATCTGGGGTGGTCACCTTATTTCTGCATGCCTAATACTTTCTTGAAGTAACAAGTATTTCCTTGATGTTTTCAAACCAGCCCTCCATTACTACATCCTACAGCACTTGAAGAGTTGCATCTTGGTGTGTAGTGAGCAAGTCAATTTTCTTTAAGATTTGATGACTCTGTGGAATTGATGACTTCCAGTGCACATTGAGCTGTTGCTTCTCACTAAATCTGGAAGATTCCACACTCGTCCTTAGTATCCTCAATTGTCTTCTTATGGACAACTGTTCTCAACAGCATATCTGAACTATGCATCTATTTCCCATCCTTATGTCAAGATGATATCTCTGCAATCTAAGTAGAATTTTTTGTAGACACTTTGGAGCAGTTAGCAGTGATTTGAGCAAGATGCTTTGCAGTGGCTTATGGAGAGAGTCTACTGCCACTTTGTCTCTTGCAAACCGGTGTTATTAAATTGCTTACAAGTAAACACTGCAGCAAGGCAGTGAGATCATCCCTCAGTTGTCCAAACTCTCAAGAATGTTGTCACATACTGATCATAATTTCCTTCTCCCCCGATCTTTGAATGTTGAATACATACCTTTCATAAGTAAAATTCACAGTGTGCACTCAAAACATTCTAAATCTCTGTAGTGTGGTTTTTTTGGCTCTTCAGTGACATCTAGGTTACAATACAGCTTATAGCACCCAATGGTATTGTAAGGAGGTAATGGCCTAGTGGTGTTATGATTAGACTGCTGATCCAGTGATCAAGGTAATTTTCTGGGGACCTGCATTTGAATCCCACTGTGGCAGATTGTGGAATTTGAATTTAATTTTCCAGATTTCAAAAATCTGGAATTAAGAGTCTAATGATGACCATGAATCCATTGCTGATTGTTGGAAAAATGCACTGGTTCACTAATGTCCTTTGGGGATGGAAACTGCCATCCTTATCTGGTTTTGCCTACATGTGACTTCAATGTGGTTGACTTTTAACTGTCCTCTGGACAATTAGAGATAGGCAATAAATGCTAGTCCAGCCAGCAATGCCATCATATCATAAAGGAATTAAAAAATGTTTACTCAGCACTGAAGGTTTTCTATTCCTATTTGCTTAAGTTTTTTTTTAAGAAAGAATCCTGTAGCTATTTTATGGTTTTGCCATAGGATATGACTTCTGTCATCTTTTGTATATCTTTTCAATTCCACTGAAGCAGGAAATGGAAATCACACAGCCATTTTGACTCACCCAATAATTTACTTTTCCAGATTGCTGTTCATTTTTAACTGTTTTCTCCTGACTCCTTAAGTAGTTGGTTCTCCAACAGCTCAGAAAATTCATACATTTTCATCTGGACATTCCTTGCTGTCTTTTTCAAAGTTACTAGCTCTCTACCAGTTCCAAAAATCCTCACATTTACAGCTGCCCCATTCCTGATATCAGCACAAGGGATATGTGTCTTCTCGCTGCCAAGAATGAACACAGAGATGTTTACAACAACAGTGAATGTCACATGATCATGTAAAGCCAGCCATACACAAATTTCAGTTTTATTTCTGCAAATTCTTTTATCTGGCGGTCTGGAATTATGGTGGAGATAAGTTTAACTGAGACATTCAGGAGGGTAGTAGATGACTATTTGAATAGATACAATATGCAAGGGTATAGGGAAAAGACAACGAATCATAATGTTTGTGGAAGAGCTGGTGAACATATGATAGGATAAAGGTTCCTTCTGCACTGTAACACTTCTGCGATTCTACTGTGACTCTATTATGAATATTTGGAATTCTCCACTTAAGTCTGTGGGTGATGTACTGTTTAAATTATTAAAAGGCTGAGCTAGACAAAGTAATGGTTCTTCAGTGAATAAAGGGATACAACAAATGGGTGGAAAAGTAGTACTGAAGTGCAAAATCAACCCTGATCTCATTGAATGCCATAGATAGAAGGCCAAACCAGCCATGTTATTTTTTCCACAAGGTAATAGTTCTCAAGGAGTTAATGTTCATGTGACGTTGGCTGCAACTATTCTACTCATATTCCACACAGTCTATTGGTGAAGACAAGGAGTTTTACTCTAGCTTTTGGATGGAGCAGCCGTACGTGTACCAACTCCCTAAGGTCCTAGCAATTATTCACCAAAGGAAGAAACATGTTGGATTTACCTACAATGGCATAAAAGGAAATGTTTCATATGGTTGAGGAGAAACGGTGACCAGCGGGCAAGAGAGTTTCAACTGTATTCAGCTGGAACAAAATACTGCCAAGACTCTGTTATCCTTCATTTGTATTACATTGAAAGATGGCCAGATTAAAAAAGTCTAGCTAGTTGGCCAAGAACATACTTTGAGCACCAACAGCATTTCACAATGATAAATCAAATACTAGTACATGATGGACAATTTTCGCAGCTTCCCTTCAGGATGATGTGTTGGAAAGGATACATCTGGGCCAGTAAGGCAACTTCAGGTGTACAGCCTGGGCTCAGTCAGCAGTGTGGTGGCAGAGATTGCAAAGGTGTCGTAACTCACTACGTGATCTGCAATTGCATAGGACTGTCAAGTCTGGAAGCACTGCTGCCATCACACTTTTTGTTTGTTTCAGATTTCCAGCATCTACAGTTTTTTTTTGTCTTGTAATTGTACCTTACCTTTTGACTTGGCACTCTAACAGCTTTCTGAACTCAAAATTGTGTTCAACAACTGGGGATCATAACCTTTGCCTCTATCTTGTTCTGTGTGTTTTTTCCGTTTTGTTGTGTTAGGTCAATCTCATTTCCTTTTTTTTATTCTGTTGAGTATTTCCAGCATTTTCTATTCTTATTCAAGCACTGTTGGAGTGTGCTGTTAACTGCTAAAATTGTTTGCTATTCTAGGATCATCCTAGAATGCAAAAGTATAACTCCAATTACCAAATCTCTACCACAAATTACCATCTTAAAACATCTCTCATTCATTTCCTTCACTACATCTTCAAAAAAAAAAATGCTCTGTACCTCTGTCCTTAAGATAGAGACAACAGGTCAACTATCCCTCTTACTTTCTACTAGTCCAGCAAACCAAACATTCCCCCCCTCTCTGCTAGCCATAAACTCATACCTTCCTCTTGTCCTGCTGTCCCGCTTACTGCCTTTGCCAAGCTCACGTTTTCCATCAACTCCAGCCACCTTTAACATCTCATCCTTGCTCTTCTTTACAGGAATTCCCTCCAATTAGTTATCTGCTCTTGCCCTAGTATCAAAATGTCTGTTATCAAAGGCACAGGGATGTACAATATGACTGTGATAAAGGATTTTTTCCTTTTTTCTAAATCATTTGCAGCCTTTGGCAGTTTATCCCCCCCTTCATCTCAGCTGCTATCCAGGGTGGAACTGCATTCATCTGGTGCCATTCTGATCTACCCACTCACAGCCAGAGAATCATCAAGCATGTCATTTCTTTCCATTCCTTCACCATTGGCTCTGTACCCAGACTACTTCATCTCTGTCCCTTTGCATTTACTCAGCTACTTCTGCCTTCTGGTAAAATCAGTAAACGAGTTAGCTTTCACATGAATGCCAATTACACATACCTTTATCTCACCAACCAGGCTTTCAACTCCTCCACCGTTGCTAAATTATCAGACTACTTACTTGACATCAAATACTGAATGAGAAATTTCCTCCAGTTAAACTTAGGAGGATTGAAAGAAGTTTTCATCCTGTTCCAAACCACATTCCCCAGCTACCAAATCAATTCCTAACCCAGCCAACTATTGGAAGATGAACAAACATCTTCTGAATCCCAGTTTTGATCCTGGGATGGGATTTCTGTTAATTATTCGTGCCAAAACTACAAATGCCTGTTTACACCTCGATAACATTATCCAACACTACTTCTGCATCAGTCCATCTGTTGCTGAAACCCTCATTCTTAGGTCTGAAACTCCTTAACTATTCCGATGCACTGCTGGTTGATCTTCCACCTTCCATAAACTCTGCGTCATTGTCCTCATTTAAGTCGCAAACAAAAATTTCCCCTGTATTTCAGTACATGTAACAATAAACAAATCAATCAATTTAAGTCAGTTCTCAAAATTTACCTCCTTGACCAAGATATTGTCATCTGACCCAATGTATCTGTCTGAGTTTTGGTGAAATATTTTGTTTTATAATGCCTCTGTGAAACTCTTCAAGATGTTTTATTGCACAAAAGGAACTATATAGATTGAAATTACTGCTTTTCTTCAAAATCTCAAGTCAGCAAGAAGAAAAAGTCAGCTGATATTGGAGTTTGGGAAATGACGGATTGTTCGCTTTGATTTGATTAATGTTTCCACGGTATTTGGACTTTTATAAAAGCATTTTCAGGATTAATTTGGTAACTAGAAAAGAGAACTACAATTTCATACATCTGGAAATATTAATTCTAGGTGGGCTTAACAGAGTTGAATTGCTCAACTTTCAGGAGCAGAGGGCCAATGCACAACTCACTTTGGAGACTAGCTGCATGTTAATTTTGTACTGCCTCATTCAAATGGCAAGAGGGGATATATAGTCAGATGGCGTTAAAATCTGTGTAGCTGGGGTGAAGGAACCACAAATTGAAAAGGGTGCTGATGAGACTTGTGTACTAACCTCCAAACAGCTGTCAAGATGTAGGGAAGAAAATAAATCAGGAGATAGAAAAGGCATGCAAGAAAGGCACTATTACAATAATTTTGAGGGTCTTCAATATGCAGGTAGACTGGGAAAATCAGGTTGTAGCAGATCTCAAGAAAAGGAATTTGTAGAATGTCTATGAGATTTTCTTTGCAACAGCTTGTAGTAGACCACACTAGGGAACAGGCAATTCTGTAATAAGGCAGATTTGATTTGGGAGCTTAAGGAGAAGGAACCCCTAGGGGGCAGTGACCACAATATGATAGAACTCACACTGTAGTTTGAGGAGGAAGCTGACATCAGATGAAATAATATGGAGTAAAAGGTAACAAAGACATGAAGGAGGAGTTAGCCAGAGTTGATTGGAAGGGAGGCTAACAGGGAAAAAGGTGGAGCAGCAATGGTACAAGTTGCCAAGGGTAATTCTGAGGCACAGCTGAAATTCATCCCGAGGAAGAAGCAACATAAAGGGGAGAATGAGGCAAACATGGACAAGGGAAGTCAGGGATAGCATAAAAACAAAAGAAAATGCATACAATGTGGTGAAGATTAGTGGGAAGCCAAAGGATTGAGAAGCCTTCAAAAAAAAAAAAAAAAAAAAATCAGCAGAGGATAATTAAAAAACAAATCGGGGGAAGATGAAATGAGAGGGTAAGCAAGTTAGCTAGTAGTATAAAAAATGCTGTGATCTTCTTTTAAGATATATCAAGGAGTAGGAAAGAGATACTGGGCCACTGGAAAATGAGGCTGGAGATGGTTCTGTACAAGGAAAATCATGTCTCACAAACATGATTGAATTTTCAGAGGAAGTTACCAAGAAGGGTTTGATGATGGCAAAGCAGTAAACATTGTTTATTTGGATTTTAGTATAGCCTTTGACAAGGTTCTGTATGGTAGACGAATTAATAAAGTTAGGTCACATGGGACTCGGTGAGCTTTCTGATTGGATACATAATCGGAGACAGAGTAAGGATGGAGGTTGTTTTTGAAACTGGAGGCCTGTCACCAGCGATCAGTTCTGGGTCCTCTTTTGTTTGTCATTTATATAAATGATTTGGATAAGAATATAGTAGGCATAATTAATAAGTTTTCAGATGACACCAAAATTTGTGGCATAGTAGACAGTGAAGAAGATTTTGTAAGATTACAAACAAATCTTAATGAAATGGGTCAATGGGCTGAGAGATGGCAGATGGAGTTCAATCTGGATAAATGCGAGGTATTGCATTTTTGTAGAACAAACAAAAGGTAGGGCCTTGGGTAGTGTTGGAGAACAGAGGGACCTAGGGGTGCAGCTACATAATTCTTTAAAGCTTGCAGCACATATGGACAGGATGGTTAAAAAGATGTTCGGCACGCTTGCTTTCATTGCTCAGTCCCTTGAGTATAGGAGTTGGGACATTATGTTGAGGTTGTATAGGGTATAGTCGAGGTTGCGTCTGGAAGATTATGTCCAGTTCTCAGCACCCAGTTGTAGGAAGGATATTACCAAGCTGGAGAGTGTTCAGAAGAGATTAACCAGGATGTTGCTGGGTATGGAAGGTTTGAGTTATAAAGAAAGGCTGGATAGGTTGGGATCTTTTTCATTGCAGCATTCAAGGTTGACAGGTGACCTGAAAGAAGTTTATAAAATAATGAGAGGTATACAAAGAGTGATCTTTCCCCTAAGGTGGGGAATTTCAAGACTAGGGGGCACATTTTTAAGGTGAGAGGAGAGAAAATTGAAAGAGATATGCGGGACAATTTTTTTTAAAAACAGAGTGTTGTTTGCATGTGGAATAAACTTCCTGAGGAAGTGATGTATGTGGGTACAATTACAACATTTAGAAGACATTTGGATTGATACATGAATAGGAAAGGTTTGGAAGGATGTGAGCCAAAAGCAGGCAGGTGGGACTAGTTTAGTTTGGGATTATGTTCAACAGGGATTGGTTGGACCAAAGGGTCTGTTTCCATGCTGTATGACTCCATGGCTCTATAAGTAGTAATGGGAAACAAAGAAATAGTAGAGGACTGAACAGAATCTTTGCATCAGTTTTCACAGTGGAAGACACCAGAACTTCAAGACAGTAAGGGTGAAGAAGTGAATGTAGGGGCCTATATTAAGAACAAACTGTTGGTGAAGCTAAAAGGTCTGAAGTTGGAGAAATCACTTGGAGCAGATGGATTACACCCAAGAGTTCTGATGGAGGAAACAGAGGATATTGTAGAGGCGTTGGTGGTGATCATTCAGGAATCACTGAGTCAGGGAAGGTCCCAGAGAACTGGGAAATGGCTAATGAAATACGCCTGTTTAAGAAGGAAGGGAGAGAGCCGGAAGACAGGAAACCTTAGGCTGTTTAGCCTGATCTCAGGTGTTGGTAAGATTTGAGTCCATTAAGAATGAAATTCCAGAATACTTGGAAGTGCATGGTAAAACAGGGCTGAGTAAGCATGGCTTCATCAAGGGGAAGTCAGCTCTGACAAATCTGTTAGACTTCTTTCAGGAGGTAACAAGCAAGTTAGGGAAAAGGAGAACCAGTGGATGTGATCTATTCAGATTTCCAGAAGGCTTCTGACCAAGTGCAGCACAGGAGGCTGCAAAATAAAAATCTACGGTGGCAGGGGCAAGTGCTCAGTGCTCAGCGCTCAGCAGAAGTATATTCCAGTGATAAGGAAAAACTGTAGGAAAAAAAATAGTCAGCCATGGATGTCTAAGGAAATAAAGGGAAGTATCAGATTAAAAAAACATACAAAAAAAGCAAAGAATAGTGGGAAACTAGTAGACTGGGAAATCTTTAAAGGCCAACAGAAAGCCACAAAAAAGGTTATAAAGAAAAGAAAGATAGATTGAGAGTAAGATATAAAAACAGGCAGTAAAAGTTTCTATAAATATGCAAATTGTAAAAGTGTGGCAAAGGTAAACATTGGTCCTTTAGAGGATGAGAAGGTCAAATTAATAACTGGGAATCAGGAAATAGCCACTGCATTAAACAATTATTTTGTGTCAGTCTTCACAGTGGAAGACACAAATAACATGCTGAAAACTGATGGCAAGAAGGTTATAGCAGAATCTGTGGCATTCCCTGCCCAGTGAAGTGGTTGAAGCTACCTCGCTGAATGTGTTTAAGGCAAGGCTAGATAAATTTTTGAACAGTAAAGGCATTAAGGGTTATGGTGTGCGGGGGTAAGTGGCACTGAATCTCAAAAAAAATCAGCCATGATCTTATTGAATGGTGGGGCAGGCTCGAGGGGCCGGATGGCCTACTCCTGCTTCTAGTTCTTATGTACCTGAATGGATAGAGGATTGACTGACCGGCAGAAGGCAGAGTAGGAACAATGGGGTACTTTTTGGGATAGCAGCCAGTGACTAGTAGAGTTCTGTGGAGATGAGCATCGGGACCACAACTAATCATATTGTTATACATTCACAATCTGGATGAAGGAACTAAGGTGATTGTTGCTAAGTTAACATATGACACAAACATAGGTGGAGGTCAGGTAATGTTGAGAAGCAGGGATGCTGAAGGACTTGGACAGGCTAGGAGAGTAGACAAAGAAGTGGCAAATGGAATAAAATGTGTGAATGTTTGCTGAATACGGAGAGATCTTGATAGACCAGATGTGGACAGACTAGGAACAGAGGGCACAGCCTCAGAATGAAGTGGTGACACTTTAGAACACGTTTGTAGGAAGAATAGAAGTGTAGACTATTTTCTAAATAAGGGCGAAGGCTTCAGAAATCTGAAGCACAAGGACTTATGACTCCTAGTTCAGGATTCTCTTAAGGTTAACATGCAGGTTGAGTTGGCAATTAGTAAGGCAAATACAACATTGGCATTCATTTCAATAGGGCTACAATAGAAGAGCAGAGCTGTACTGCTGAGCCTGTATAAGGCTCTGATGAGAATGTATTTGGAATATCGTGAGCAGTTTTGAGGAGGATGTGCTGGCATGGAGGGACATCCAGAGGTTGACAAGAATGATACCAGGGATGAAGGACTTGTTAATGTGAGGAGCAGTTGAGGTCTCTGGATGCGTACTTGGCATTTAGAAGGATGAAGAGGAATCCGATTGAAATTTGCAGAATACTAAGAGGTCTTGATAGACCTGATGGGGACAGACTAGGAACTGAGGGCATAGCCTCGGAATGAAGGGATGACACTTTAGAAGAGAGAGAAGGAGAAATTTCTTCAGCCAAAGGATAATTAATTTGTGGAACTCCTTTCCACAGAGGGGCATGGAGGCCAAGTCACTGAGTGAATTTAAGATAGAGATAGATAGGTTCTTGATTGGTAAGGGGATCAAGAGTTATGGGGAGAAACCAGAAGAATGGGGTTGAGAAACATCAGCCATAGTCAAATGGTGGAACAGTTTTGATGGTGTAATTCTGCTCCAATAATTTTTATGGGCTTAAATCCTCAAGGCAAAACATAAACATTCTGCATCACCATGTGCAATCTCCCCCATAACTCAGGAATGTTGAAAGTCAGGACCTGTCTGCAACCACTGTGTAGGAGCCCAAGGGTGAGCAATATTAAGACACCAAGGCAGTACGCAAAGAATAACTAGCTCATCACTTTTTGTATCACGCAATTTGTTGGAAGTTTGCTAATTGCTGGATGGTGGCTAAGGGAAAGTTCAGAAATGTGCAAAAGTGATGAATAGTGGGTGTGTCAGTCATGAGGTACACAACCGCTGAAAAGAATCAATAATCTACTCTGACAGACCCTTCAACTATGAGGAGGTCAGGTTCCCATCTCCGATCCAAAACGGACTTTGTAATTAAGCCTGCTGATAAGGGTGGTTTGCTGTTGACTGACAGATCTACTCTACATCGCAGAGGTTGAGCACCTGCTCTCAGATACCTTCTATCTCCCCCAGACCATGACCCCACCACAGAACATCAAGCCATTATATCAAGCATGGTCACCAACCTCATTTCATTTGGTTCTCTATTTCTGGCTTTTTCCCTCCACTCCCCCAAGTTTCTGAATTTCCAGTTTGCAGGCTCCAACCAACTCCATTACCACGGATGTGCAATCCCATTACATTTCCATTCCCCATGAGGATGGTATCGGGGTCTCCCCTTCTTCCCGGAAGGGCCTGAACAGTCCCCATCCCTGGCCCAGCTTGTCCTCACCTTGAGCAACTGTAAACTCATTTTCTTCAGGTCAGAAGGATAGCCACAGGTACCTGCATGGGCCCCTTCCTATCTCTGTAGGGTACACAGAACATTCCTTGTACTAGTCTTATGTCAGCCCCCAGTCACAACTCTTTCCCCAATATGTCAATAATACTTCCCTTTGTTCAGCGATAGAAACATGTATCAATTTCACTTCTGATTTCCACCCTGCCCTCAATTTCACCCGGCCCATTTGACTCCTCCCTTCGTCAACATCGGTTTTCATTTCTGGCAATAGGCTAGCCACCAATATCCACTATAAACCCACTAACTCCCACAGTTACCTTAACTATACAGGAAGCAGGGTGTAAGGATGTAAAAACTATTCCATTCTCCTCCCTCTCATCTGTTCCAACGATGCCACCTGCAACAGAGGAGCCTCTGAAATGTCCACCTTCTTCCTCAACCAAAGATTCCTCAGGACCATTATCGATGGGGCTCTCAGCTGGGTCCAAGCCATCACCGGCAGTTCAGCCCTAATGCCTTTTCTTCCGTTCCATAACTGGGATGGCATTCCCTTTGTCCTTACCTATCACCCCACTAGCATTCACCCCCAGATGTTCATTAGCTGCCCATTTCCAGCAAGATGTCACCAGACAAATTCCCCTCCCTTATCTGCCTTCCACAGGGACCGTTCCCTCCAGAACACCCTGATCCCCTGTTCCTTCACTCCCAATACCACCCCCACTATCCTCATAGCACCCTTCCCTGCAACTGTAGAAGGTGTAACATCTGCCCATTTACTTCGTCCATCAGTATCCTACCCTCTTATCACAGTCTGTTATTACAAACAACCCATTGTTAGCTACTAAAAAAAACCAAAAGAACTGCAGATACTGTAAATCAGGAACAAAAACAAAGTTGCTGGAGAAGCTCAGCAGGGTCTGGTGACCCTTCCTCGAATGTTTCGGGTCACTGGACCCGAAAAACAGTTTGTTTTCTCCTCCACAGATGCTGCCAGACCAGCTGAGCTTTTCCAGCAACTTCATTTTTGTTCCATTGTTAGCTACTAGCAGTCCCCATTAATAGCTATTCACCAAAAGGAGGTGGCGGAGGTGGGAAATAGACCCAGCCTATTCAGCCTCTCCCTATAGCTCAAACCCTTAAATCCTTGTAAATCTTTTCTGAACCCTTTCATGTTTCACAACATCTGGCCAAAAGCAAGGAGGCAAAAATGGCATGCAGTATTCCAAAGGTTGTCTAACCAATGTTCTGTACAGCCACGTGACCTCCCAACTCCTACCCTCAATGCACTGACCAATAAAGACAAGCATGCGAAACGCTGCCTTCACTACCCTATCTACCTGCGACTCCACTTTCAAGGAGCTTTGAACCTGCACTCCATGGTCTCTTTGTTCAGCCACAGTCCCCAGGACCTTACCATCAAGTCTATTTGCCTTCCCAAAATGCAGCGCCTCACATTTATCTAAATTAAACTCCATCTGCCACACCTTGGCCCATTGGCCCATCTGATCACGATCGTGTTGTACCCTGAGGTAACCTTCTTCACTGTCAACTAGACCTCCAATTTTGGTGTCATCTGCAAACTTACTAACCATACCTATGTTTACATCCAACTCATTTATATAAATGACAAAAAGCAGTGGACCCAGCAGTGATCTTTGTGGCACACCACTGGTCACAGGCCTCCGGTCTGAAAAGCAACCCTCCACTGACCACTGTTTTCTACCTTCAAGCCAGTTCTGATCTAAATAGCTAGTTCTCCCTGTCTTCTAGGTGATCTAACCTTGTTAACCAGTCTACCATGCCAAACCTTGTCGAACGCCTTACTGAAGTCCATACAATTCACATCCACTGCTCTACTTTAATCAATCCTCTTCATTACTCCAAATAAAACTCAAATCAAGTTGGTGAGACAGGATTTCCCATGCACAAAGCCATTTGATTATCCCTAATCAGTCTTTGTCTTTCCAAATACATGTAAATCCTGCCCCTCAGGCTTCCAACCAACAACTTGCCCAGCACTGATGTCAGGCTCACTGGTCTATAGTTCCCTGGATTTTCCTTACCAACCTTTCAAAACAATAGCGGCACCACATTAGCCAGCCTCCAGTCTTCCAGCACCTCACCTGTATCTATCGATGACAGAAGTATCACAGCAAGGGGCTCACCTATCACTTCCCTACCTTACCACAGAGTTTCAGATACACCTGATCAAGTCTCAGGGATTATCCTCCTTTATGCGTCTTTAGTAGTCCAGCACTGCCTCCTCTGTAATATGGACATGTTAAAGATTTCACTATTTATTTCCCCACATTCTTTATCTTCCATATCCTTCTCCACAGCAAATGGTGATTTAGTAGCACCTCTTCCCCCACCTCCCCCCAATCTCTTGCGGTTCCACACATAGGTGGCCTTACTGATGTTTAAGGAGCACTATCCTCTCCTTAGTTACCCTTTTGTCCCTAATGTATTTATAAAATCCCTCTGGATTCTCCTTAGCCCTATTTGCCAGCACTATATCATGGTCCCTTTTTGCTCTTCCGATTTCCCTCAAGTATACTCATACTGCCTTTACACTCTAAAGATTCACTCACTCAATCTCGGCTGTCTATACCGGACGTACGTTTTTTTCTTCCTTGACCAAAACCGCAATTTCTCTTGTCATCCACCATTCCCTGTACCTACCAGCACACCCCTTCACTCTAACAGGAACACAGTGTCTCTGGACTCTTGTTAACTCATTTTTGAAATTTTCCCATTTTCCAGCCATCCCTTGACCTGCAAGCATATACCCCCAATCAACTTTTCAAAAGTTCTTGCCCAATACCACCAAAACTGGCCTTCCTCTAATTTAGAACTTTAACTTTTAGATCTGGTCTATCCTTTACCATACTATTTTAAAACTAATAGAATTATGGTTACTGGCCCCAAAGTGCTTCCCCACTGACACCTGCCCTGGCTTAAGGTCAAACATTTTTGCATTTGTCTCTTGGTAATGCCACAGGAAATTAACAAATAAGGAACAAAAGCTTTCTAGAAACACGTTCACCAAGCATATGAATGAGCCATGAGAAAACTTTAATTCACATGAAGTTTGAAGTGTTTTAATGTACAATCCATTTAAAAAAATGCAACTTACAGCTGAAAGAGTCATCTGAAAATTTAAAGTTTAGACAATTAAAGAAAACTTGAAGTGTTCCTAAGAATTTGCATGTTTTAAGAATTTTAATTTAAACATTTTGAAGTTACTGACAATTTTGGTTAAACCATGCGTTTAAAAATAAAAGATTGTAGGAAATCTTGAAGCCCAAAATTGTTTCTCAACAGGTCAGTACCAGATCCTTTAAAGACTAAAAAATATCTTAAGTAATAATACAGGAAAATTATGTTTTCGTTCATGAGCACTAAACGTTCTAAATTCTAAACTGAGAGGGTACATGGTTTTAAGGTTAAAAATCAAGCACTTTTCCATCAGAAACATGTATCATTTTTAATTTGGAAACATGGCCAATTTTACAGTGACTGTGTATATCTCTAGTGTACATAATACTTCTGACAACAGAAACCTTTCCAAGTAAATTTTTTCAGTATGACTACCAGAATTTGGTCCAGAAACTTCATTGTTAAGTGGCATCTGAAGTTTAAAATAAATAAAACAAAGAAATGAAGAGATGGTTCAACAAATTAACACTTCCCATCCAGTCAGCATCCACCACCCTGTAAGATGCAATCATCACACTGCTGCATCTCTTTCTGAAATCGGCTTGATTTTGAAAACTGATCAACTTAAGGATTTATCACGTTCCTTCTCAAAAGAAAAATGATCGAAATAAAGGCATCTTTACATCATATTCTACAAAATGTCAGCAATGGCCACTTTAAAAAAAAAAACTTCAGTTCCAGATATTTTATAAAAAAAAAAGGTGTGGAGGGAAATTTAACTATCTCAAACACTCGCCCTGAATCTTGATTCCAGTGTATTCAGAATTCTTCAGGAGGTTCATGCTAACAGTATTATGTTTCAAGATGGGTAGTCGATTTATTCATCTTGATAACTGACAAAATACAAAATTGAACAATTTGGAAATCGGAAGTAAAGACAAAAAAATCTGAATACGCAAGACATCAGTAACTGTATTGCCTTCACAAGTACACACACTCATGAATTTCTAGAAGGAAGGTACAATTCCCTTCGGTTAAAAAAAAAACAATTCTAACAGAGAAATTAAGGGGCCAATTATAGCTCAGGCAGTGGTTATGGATCCAAGTTATTACAGTTATAGGTTTAAGTGCTATTAAATAAAAACACTATTTATAAATCTTAAGCAAAAAAGATTTTACTTCATTTTATCTCAATCACACAATTAAACAGCTTAAAAGAATCTTTGTTGTGTTACGGTCACTTTCATCAAATGATTTTGGCACTTGATTTGTTCGCTAATCCGTGTGTACATGTCAAACACAAGATAATGCTCTTCTTAAAAAGTGTGCTGGAGACAATAGAAGAACCGCACTATACTTGTCTGTTTTCTTCTACTCAGAAAGTTAGCAAATATGCTTCACTTACCTGCAAGTGAGAGGCCAGTAATGCGTGGCCAGTATACTGCTCCACAAATAAACACAAAAAAAGGGTCAGGTCTGGATTTTCAGGCAAGATCATTACCTGTAGAGGAAGGACTATCATTTTAAAGGGATTGTGCTGTTCTGTGATGCAGCAGCAGAGCAAAAAGCCTGCCTGCAAAAGGGGAGCTGGCCACTGCTCAGAGTGAATCATAGTTCTACAGCGGGCAAGATTATGGGCCTAAACAGGAAGGAGAGGCTTCTTTCAGTGGGCCTACTCCCTCCTAAAGCAGTTCCAATAAGCCTTGCAATGCTACCAGTGAATCTCAACAGTGATCCCTCTTAAAAGCAATCATTAAAATCAGCATCAATAGTGACAAAATGAAACAAAACTGAGTACATTTCCTGGACCTCATCTATTTCCGTCAGTAACATGAAGTGGTGAAAGAGCTTTCTTCCCAGCTAGGCCCAAGGAAAATCCTCAGTGGTGCTAACGGGGACAGACATACAGCAATAGGCCTCTTCACTCAATTTCAATTTTCCTCACAGCACCAAATTGAGCAGAGTAATACAGGAGGTCAACACTGTACAGCTGGTGATCTGATTCCCCACTCAGTGTGCAAAACAGATGGAAAAGACAATGGAGGTTTCTCATCAAGTCTCTTCCTTCAGTTCCAGCATCAACACTGCAGTAAAACTGGAAGGGTGTGTTGGTAGTAGCACTTAACCAGGGATAAAATGGTCTTCCACAGAACTGGCTTTACCCAGAAATGATAAATACATTACATTCAATGTCTCATGATCTGTTGAGAAACAAGCCTTTTCATCATCTGAAATCGTGAAAGGCAAAAAAAAAGGTGTCTCATATGCAGCAAATATACAAAGTGATTTACTGAGTGATATCATCCACACTGAACTACCTGCCCCAACGTTAAACCAGCAGCAGGCAACAGTTTAGACGGTGTTTCTTTATTTTTTTTAAAGCTACATTAATTGCAATATCTTAACTTAAACAGCAAACTATACTGTTCTCAAAGCAGATCTTTCACACTAAGATCAGACCGAAATGCACTGTATTGGAGTGGACCATGGCAAGATCAATAGCCACTCGAGTAAATTTCAATTTGTGCATGTTCAAAGACAGCAATAAACAATTGCACAATTGTTCCGAATAGTGTCTTGAGAACACATTGTATATAATGGAACTACTGCCTCTCCCTTTAAACACTCCCAAAGGAAACTTGTGCTGCAGCCCATTTTAGCCCTTGGCACCAGTCTCCTTTTCAAGCCAGTCTCCATCAGAATCAAAGACTGCTTATTTTATTGGCTTCAGGACTTTTGTTTAGAAAAAAAAGAAACTGGTAAAACTTGGCTCTCTGCTTGAATCAATATTTCACTGTAATTTAGAACTTGCATTTCACAGTATGAAATCTCATTCCTATTGCCATTGAAGGCAACATTGTTCAATTTACACTCCAAATTGATCAATAATCTGAAACCACAGGAATGGTGACTGACCAGCAGAAACCAAGGAAATGCAGCTGGAGTTAGATCTTCTCTGTCAATAGAGATGGGCAGATGTTGAGGAATACTGGCAGTATCTCCACAGTATCACTCATTCCACTAAAAAATAATTAACAAAATCACACAGTGACATTCCCCCAAAAAAAGTGTTTGTACCCCACTTGAATATTTGAAAATGGCTTTTAAAAAGAAAATTACAATCATTGCACGTTAACATTCTTAAAACAAAAACACTTCTTGAACATCTGCTTTCCTTTTCCCCAAAATTTGCAGAGTTTAGCCAGTTCATCTAATGGTCACTCCTCCGACACTACACGAGATTGTCATCTCAGTCTGCGGTCATCGATATTAATTTGTGTTGCTCATATCTTTGTGCCGCTCTCTCCCCACAGCAATAGCGAGAAGAACAGTAACCAACTGCACAGGCGAGAAATCCAATTAATATAGCAATACCAATCCCATATATCAAAGGCATTTTGAAGGAATCCAGCACTAGAAGTGAGAACAGGGAGGGAACGAGAGAAGACAAAAATTAGTATCCGATCCTCTGGTCTTTTCTTACATGCTGAAATATGCAAATATTGTATTCCAGCACCACTTTCATCCAATCTTTCTGAATTTTTTTTTGAGTCCCACCTGCATTGTCTCCTTCTGAGATGCCTGATCATTCCCTTGATCTGCAATACTACCTTTATCTCATTTCTCATTAAACATCTGTATTTTAATAATTTCTGACTTTTGCTTGACTTATCTTTCCTTTCGCTCTTGTCCAATTTCTTTGTTTAATTCTATTATTAGAACTTGGCTGGAGTATAACGTTCATAAGTGACTTTACAGCTATGTGAAAAGGGCATTTCAGCACTAGAAAGACAGTATAACCACGTTGATAACAGAGATCACAAAATAATGATGACTAAGAGAGGCCAGTTGACTCATCCCTCTGCATCCTATTAGTGTATATCTATGGATATACTGTCACATAGGCTAGCTCAAGGTAAAGCCCACAGATTATTTGTCACCCTTGGGAAAGCACTACAAAGATTCTTCAGAAACACTACGGAGCAAAACCTGTGGGGCTATACATTGTAGTTGTGAATTATGTACTACTTCTCCTGTTTGAGTAGAATATCATTGTCACAGCTGCAAGAGTACGAGATATGTAATCAAGCCAGCTTTTATTACATGTTTACTTTCGCGAGATGAGATGAGCAATTACTGTTGTCATAGAAACCGTCTCCTGAAAGCACTGTTCAGAGGCCTCCAGGATGTCACCATCTCAAAATAGATGGTGATATAGGGAGAAAGTAGGGAAATATTTTGATACACTGAGGCACCAGGCTGCCGAGGTACAAACTTGTAGGAACTTATTAAATGGTGGGGCAAGGAGGAGTAACAGAACCACTCAGCTTTTCAATGTCTGCATTAACTGGAGGAAAATCTGGCAGTCCCTTCACAGACATGCACTCCAACATGGACAATCTATCTTTCATGAGACCAGATAAACCTCTCCTCCTTAGATGCCAAATGATGAATCCCAGTTACTACATTCTGTCCAGAGTTAACTTTGCAGCCAGAATAAAACAGATTTTCAAAACTTTCTACAGGTATCGTGTGCTTAGTCAGTGCTTTTGCTCATTTCTAAAGGATGCTTCATAGCCTTAACAGCTATTATTAAAAGGCTACTTTAAAAGTTAGAGGCCTAGGGTTCAACATCACTTTAGTACAGGGGCCAACCGTTGTCTGCCAAACCTGTGCTTTAAAAGGTCACTCTTGGTGTTTGAAAGTGAACTAAGTCCTCCCCTAGTCATCAAAGCTTTAAACAGACTGCCTGGTTTAAAACGACACGCTCTGCAGGTTTGCCTTGTCAAAATTGACTGTGTTATTCTCAGTCTGCTGCCATTATGGCTCTCAGTGCGAATAGGGAAGGGGAGAAAAGAAAAACAGGACATCAGTCCTGCTGGCCATCCAGAGATTAGCCTCAAAAAAAAGAGGGAGCACACATCTCTGAACAGTGGGTAAAACCAAATGGACTGTGATGCCATCAACAAGGACAGCCTGTCAATTCTTTCTCCACATTCAAAACAACAGACTTAGGATTTCAGAAAAAGGACCAATTCACATTCAGAACAATTATACTCAAAAAAAAGGTAAGAACAGAGCAAGTAATTAATCACAATGGAAATTTTGGCTTTCAACTTTTAAGCTCTACTTCCTTGGCAAACATAGACTCTAATATTTTCTTTTCTCTAATTTTCAAAAGGACGTACAATTCCAAGTAAAAATCTTACTTAGTTGGTGTGAACAAGTATGAACTAGAATGTTTTACAGCATGAAGCATCACATTTCCAGTAGGCAGTGTAAGCCACAAGTTTGAATTATAATTCAATTTGCTTCAAAAATATTGTAAAAATCTTTTGAACAAACCAACATTAAAAACTTAATAAAATATTGTGCTGAAAAAATATTAACTTCCCTCCTTCTCTTGATTTCATTATTTATGTAAAACGTTAGGGAAAGCCCAATGAAAAATCTCTGAAAACAGGAAATCAATCATTCCTGGCCACATCAAGCACTTCAGCTTTCCTCAAAGATAGCTCTGAATGAGAAATAAAACTAACCTGAAACATCAACGCGTACAGAAAGAGAATCAGAATGTTGTGGAGGCATTTTCTGCCATGTTCCGGTCTCTGATTTTACCCAAGGTGTGACTTTGCAAAGATAATCCCCGGCAACAGTCTTCTCAGAACAGTGTAGTCGTAGACGGAATTCGTGCATGCTGATTCGTTCAACGCTGATATCAGTACTGGCTTTCAGATGGGTCACCACTGACCTTTGATCTATCGACAGCAGAGGACGTGGGCTTGTGTCATTGGAGAACTGTTGGGTCACAAACCATTCGACTTCATACAAGACATCTAGGAGGAATGTCAGTTCATCAAAATTTAGTTTAGAATTGCTTCATTACAATCTTGAACACATTCAAATTCATTTCATCTTTCAAGAGATGCAGCTCATTCACGACACCAGAATTCACAGTTAGATGGTTAAAGAAAAATCTAGAAGAATAATCAATTGAGGGAAGGCCAAATTCAAATAAGGTAAAAATGGCTCTGAGTTGAATAATTTGGAGTCAAAGCTTGGCAAGAAAAATGGTAGCTGAACAATGGGCCACCTTGGAGATTAAAAAAAAGGTGGCATGGACACAGACGATCAGGCAAACAAATCCAAAGCTGCCCGGTTCAGAAAGAGATGAAAATTGTGACAAAGTAATAAAAGTATGCCTATGCTAATTGTCAGGCATAAAATAAAAATTCAGAACCAAGCTGAATAAAGAAGATTTAA
The DNA here is from genome assembly GCA_024137785.1 of Ginglymostoma cirratum. Lineage (NCBI taxonomy): Eukaryota > Metazoa > Chordata > Chondrichthyes > Orectolobiformes > Ginglymostomatidae > Ginglymostoma > Ginglymostoma cirratum. Next base: position 5,377,679 of record JAHRHZ010000032.1, read on the forward strand.
AGAGGAACTGGAGAAATGAAAAGAAGCAAATAGTTACTAATCTCTTTTGGTGTACCCTAACAGGAGAGGGAATGCCAGTGTCTTCTGTGGGCATATACATAGTAAAAAGGAGGAGTGGGCCCCAATGGTGACCAAAAGGGGGATTTATATATAGAGGGAAACAATACAAATAGCAAATGCTGGAGAAACTCAACAGGTCTGGCAGCATCTGTGGAGAGAGAAACAGGGTTAATGTTTTGAGTCCAGTGACCCTTCTTCAGAGTTTCTCTAGCAATTTCTGTTTTTGTTTCAGATCTTCAGCATGTGTTTTATTTTAAGAGGCAACAAGTATGGCTGAATCAAACATTTTGCGTCTCCTACCTTGAGGAAATCAGATGCAATGTATTTATTTACTCTTTCGCCACGCTTTCACTTCCATCTGAATTAGTCTTTACCGAGAAAGCAGATGCTTCCCAGGCTGTGATGACAGAGGAGGAGATATATGCTAGAGGGTTTAGAATGGAGGAGGAGAAGGAATTGCACAGGCAGATTGAACTTAAAAAGTGACAAGCCATGGACAGCAAGTAAAATGCATTCAAAACATGCCAAATGAAATGAGAAAGGAAACTACTCAGGCACTGGCAATACCTTTCAAGTCTTCCTTAGGATCACAGCAGTGCCAGGGAGCTGTAAATTGCAACATTAACATTTTATTTGAAGGAAGGAATAAAGTTTAATTAACCTGTATTTGCGTATGAAAACAAAAGAAACATGAAATTCTGAAGAGAAATGACCTTGGGTATAACTTCAGCTTCAATATTTGCAGAGGATATAAAACTTGAAAGCATGATAAACTATGAGACGGATGGTGAAAATCTTGAAAACACAGAAGGTGGAGAAGTGCGCAGATGGGTGATAGATGAAGTGCGAGGTAAAAGGTGAAGTCGCTAAAGTCCGATAGGTTCATAGGGCTGCTCTTAGAATGGTTTAACCCAAGGATTACCATACTTCAGGTGAGGGGAGAGGTCAAGAAGTGTGGAAGTTGAACTCAAACCGTTGGCATCAGTCTGCATTACAAACTGAGCTAACTGACCCCCACATTTTGGTAGGAAGGAGATGGAGAAACAGTTTAAAAAAGGGTACAACTGTTAAAAAGGGGATGAAGGAAAAGAGGGCCCTACATGTGGAGAATTATTTAAAAGGTGGCAGAACAGGTGAAGAAAGCAGTTAATAAAACACAGTATTCTAGGCTTTATTAATAGAGACACAGATTGCAACAATGAGGTGGTTATCTTGAATTTCTATAAGACAGTAGCTCAGCCAGGTCTGAGTATTCTGTCCAGTTCTGGGTGCCACGCTTCAAGAAGGATGTGAAGGCAAAAGTATGAAAGGGATTAGGCAGAATGAAAAGCTTCATCTGAAACCAACGTAGATAGAGTGAACAAGCTAGATTTGTTTTCCTTCCATTTGAAAAAGGTTTAGAGGAGAACTGGACTGAATTGATTTTGGGGGGGGAAGTGGGGAGCAGGGGGTGAGAAGAGGAGACGAAAAGAAAAGAAAGAATCTTTTCCAAAAGTGGAAGTGTAAGAAGGAGGGGACACTGATTTAAAGTATTTCGCAAAAGAAGTGACAAAAAAAAGAAAAAAGTCAAGGAGAAACCATTTCATTTAGCAAGCAGTTAGGATTTGAAATACATTGCCGGAGTGTGTGTTGTGGAGGCAGGAAAATAGGCATTCAAGAAGCAATTAGGTAGTTATTTGTAAAAGGATAGAGTTCACAAGGCAGAAGGCGAAAGGATGACACTAAGAGAAGATCCTCTTCTGGAGAGCCAACACAAATACCATGGGCTGAATGGTCTCCTTAAGTGCTGCAACAATTGTGACTGAACATTGTGTGAACTGGGTATCACAGTGAGAGAAACCAGTCATAAAGATGAGAGGCAACTACAGATCTTCTAACCAACTCAGATTGGAGGACTGTGAAATGAACAGGGGAAGGGCAGAAAAGAAAAGTGTAATAAAAAGCGCCAAACCAAAAAGTGGATGAGTTCAATGCCAAGCAACGACCACCCCAACGAGAGAACCTAACAATGGCATTACCAGCACTGAATCCAGCACCCCCCAAAATCATCCTCGAGGTTATAACTGATAAACTGTACAAACCACGTGAATATTATGGCTGCAAGACCATGTCAGAGGCTAGAAGTCCAGCAGTAAGTTAATCATATTCCGATTCCCTGAAGTCTGCCCACCATCTACAAGACGAGTCAGAATAGTGAAGGAATACTCCCCATTCAGCTGGATGAGTGCAGCTCCAACAACACTCAAGAAGCCTGGTACCATCTAGGACAAAAGCAGCCCAATTGATTGGTACCACAACCACAAACATTCACTTCTTCCACTACTGACGCTCAGTAGCAACAGAACCTATCTAAAGGATGCACTGCAGCGATTCAGTAAGGCTCTTCAGACAGTACTTTTTAAACCCACACCCACTATTATAAGGGTTTAGGCCCGAAACGTCAAGTCTTCCTGCTCCTATGCTGCTGCTTGACCTGCTGTGTTCATCCAGCCCCATGCTTGTTATCCCACTACTATCTGGAAGTTTTGGGGTAGTAGACACATGCTAACACCACCGTTTCCGAACTGCTCATCACCCTGACCTGGAAATATATCGCCATTCCTTTAGTGTTGCGGGTCAAAACCCTGGAACCCTCTCCCTAATGGCATTATGGGGCCATATACAGCATGTGGACTACAGCTCACCATCTTCAAGGGTAACTACTGAATTCTAAGGAACTCTTGGACAGAGATAACAGCAGTCCTCACGTGAAGGTGTTAAATTGGGGGTGGGGACAAACTACAACAATATTAAGGGTGAACTGGGAGAATATTGATTGGAGGCAGCTCTTGGAGGGTAAATCTACAGACATAAGAGAGTATTTCAAACAGCAGTTGTTCAGGAGCAGCACATTCCTGCAAGAAGGAAGGACAGGTATGGCAAGTTACAATAAACCTTGGATGATCAGGGATGTTATGATCTTGGTCAATAAGAAAAAGGAAGCATAAGTAAGGATGGGAACTGAAAGCCCACGAAGTACAGAAGGAAAGTAGGAAAGAACTTAAACAAGGAATTAGAAGGGCTAAAAATGGTCATGAAAAGCTGTTAGCAAACAGGATTAATGAGAATCCCAAGGCTTTTTAATACATATATAAAAAAGGAAGAGGGTAGCCAGGGAAAGGGTTGACCCACTGAAAGACAACAGGAGGGAATCTATATGGTCGAGCCATAAGAGGTAGGTCCTAAACAAATACTTTGTGTCCGTATTCAAAGAGAAAGAATCAATGCAGGATGATCCCAGGGAAGGGAGTGTCGAGTTTCTAAGCCAAGTTGCTATTAAAAAGGAAGAGGTGTTATGCATCTTAAAAACTAAGTCCCCACACCTGATGGGATCTATCCCAGAATATTGAGGGAGGCAAGAGAACAAACTGCTGGAGCATTAACAGACATCTTTGTTTCTTATTTAGCCACAGGTTAAGTCCCAGAGGATTGGAGAATAGCCAATGTTATCCCATTGTTTAAGAAGGGTAACAGGGATAATACTGGAAATCAAAGGCCTGTGGGAATCAGATGTTGGCAGTAGGGAAAAGATCCATACGCACTTAGAAGCAAATAGACTCATTAGCGATGGACAGCTTGGTTTTGTGCAGGGGAGGTTGTGCCTCATTAACTTTGAAATCTTGAGGTGGTGATGAAGGTGATTGATGCAGGAAAAGCAGTTGATGTTGTCTAAACGGACTTCAGTAAAGCCTTTGACAAGGTCCCTCACGGCAGAGGGGTACAAAAAGGTGAAGGCACATGGTATCGTGGTGAGCTGGCAAGATGGATACAGAACTAGCTCAGTCATAGGAGACTGAGTGTAGCAGCGGAAAGATGCTTTTCAGAATGGAAGGTTGTGACTACTGGTGTTCATAATCGTGACTGAAAACGTGACTGGTCTAATTAGCAAGTTTGTGGATGATAAAGATTGGTGGAGTTGCGAATAGTGCGCAGGATTGTCAGAGGATACAGCAGGATATAGATCAGTTAGAGGCATGGGCAAAAACATTGGCAGATGGACTTCAATTCGGACAAATGTGAAGGTGATGCATTTTGGAAGGTCAAGTACAGGTAGAAATTATACAGTGGATGGCAGCACCCTTTCAGTAAGGATACACAGAGGGATCCGTGTGTGCAGGTCCACAGATCACTGAAGGTGGTAGCACAGGTTGAGAATGTAGTAGAAAGGCTTATGGCATGCTTGCCTTCATTGGAAAGGGCATTGAATATAAAAGGATAGACAAGTTGTGCTGCAGCTTTACAGAACCTTTGGTTAGGTCATACTTGGAATATTGCACACAGTTCTGGTCACCAGACTAGCAGAAAGATGTGGATGCTTTGGAGAGGTCACAGGAAAGGTTCGCCAGAATGTTATCTGGTATGGGGGATTTTAGCTATGAAGGAGGGTTGGACAGACCACGTTTTGTTTTCCCTAGGGCTGAGGGGCTAATTACAAGGGGACACAGGTTCAAGGTGCCGTATCGTTTCAAAGAGATGTGCAAGGCATTATTTGTTTTTTTACTCAAAGGGTGGCGAGCGCCTGGAACGTGTTGCCAGAGGTGAAGGTGGAAGCAGACCATAAGAGCATTCGAGCAGCACTTAGACCAATACTTGAATAGGAGGGGATTAGAAGGATGCAGAGTCTGTAAACAAAGACAATTTTAGTATGGAAAGACAAAATGTGTCAGTGCAGGCTTGGAGGGCTGAAGGGCCTGTTCCAGTCCTGTATTGTTCTTTGTTCTAGTGATGGGCAATAAATGCTGCCCTAACCAGCGACGCTCATGACACGAATTAATTCAAAACGTCAAGCCAGAGACAGTTTCAAAAAAAAGGAATATTGGATTAAAAGTAAAAAAGGGGAAAAAAGTTTTTTAAACTTGTTTTTAAAATATCCAACCATTAAAACCTGAATAAGTGCAACTTTTTCGGTGTTGGTGTTTCATTGTGAAACATTAACTACTTATCAATTTCTTTTAAAAAAAGTGTTGGCAATTAATACAGTATGTCAAAGTACATGTGGAATTCAAAATGCTCAAAAATAGACTCTTGCTTCACTTCAGACAAATTTTAACTTGCTGCGGTGCGATTAGTTTGTGTCTAGATCAAAAGTAAAGATGCTGCTCACTGCATTGCAGTGGGGAGCTAAGTAAAATGATGCTATTCTCATGACACGCATGGGGCTGGATGAACACAGCAGGTCAAGCAGCATCGTAGGAGCAGGAAA
>JAHRHZ010000032.1:5383380-5469543 GCA_024137785.1 Ginglymostoma cirratum
TTCATCAGAAAACCATTTTCTGATGAAGGGTTTAGGCCCGAAACGTCAAGGTTTCCTGCTCCTACGATGCTGCTTGACCTGCTGTGTTCATCCAGCCCCATGCTTGTTATCTCGGATTCTCCAGCATCTGCAGTACCTTTTATCTCTATTCTCATGACACTATAGGTCAGCCACCTCAGATAGCTACTCTGAGATTTCAGTGTTCAAGGTTGCAACAACTTTTGCCTCAAGTTGTTGTAGCATGTGTACATAAATAAGGGAGGGTTCTGGCTATCATGTTAATATTGCAATGAAGCCAACTCTCATCACTGTTGTGCTAAACTAAGGTGTTGCTAAACTTGAAGCCCATATATGGTTTTATACATTTTGCATTAGCAGAAAGGTTATTTTTGAAAGATTAAGGAGGTGTATATTCTGAAAGCTACAAACAAAAACATAAAAATGCACAATGAACTTTACCAACTATAGTAATTAACAGGGCTCAAACAGATTACATAGTGAGTTTAATTGCTCCTGCGCAAGATCAAATCAAAGTCAAATGCTTCAGTAAAAACTTCAAATGTCATTGCAGCACCCTGCCTATTGATTCCAAGTGAAACAATAGAATAAAATTCAAATAGAAGAAGTTCTTTGAATGGAGTTTCATTTTAGAAAATTATACAAGAGGGAAGCAGCTTTAGAAATACCACAAACAGGTGGAACTGCCGCTCACTCTAAAGCAGAATCTTAAATGACCTTTGTTTCAAAGTTTTACCAGGGTGGGGGATGGGGTGAATTATACAGGGGGAAAATTTAATTCCAAAAAGTCTTTCCATATTCTACTCCACTGGAGTAGGATGCATTAATGGCTATCATCGGAGGGCAGTCAAGAAAAACACTTTAATGTCATAAAATCCCAAAGCATTTTACAGGAGCATTCTAAAACAAAATGACTCAGCCACGTAAAACAGATTAGGTTGGATGATCGAAAACCTGCCTCCAACGCTCAGTTTAAGGTGTTTTCAAAAGTGAAAGAAAGGTAGAGACACAGCAATAAAGAGAGAATTCCAGAACTTGGAGCTTATATTCAACTCGAGGCACAGCCATGAATTATAGACCAATTAAAATCAGGAATGTTTAAACTGCCAGAGTTTAGGAACACAAACATATTTAGAGGGTTGTGGAGATTATAGAGAAAAAAGGCCAAGCCTGGTTTTCAATGTTCATTTCTTTTAAAAGTCCATTGGATTACTTATTAACTGTGTGACATTTTCCCTCCTGACATTGACCCAAACATATTTTAAACAAGGAGAAAAGGGGAGTTTTTTTTGTGATTCCCACATATAAAAATGACAGGATTGCCCTGCACCTTCCACCATTACAATCACCTGTGTCACATTTAACTACAACCCTCCAATCATTTGTCAATGAGATCAAATGGCAAAGCAAATTTTAAAGAGGAGTTAGATTTTTAATAAACAGTTAAATTCCCATTTTTTTCCCTCCTTTGGAGTCGCAACTCTTTCCAATCACCTCAATTACACCAGAATAACTCATTTTGAAATGCCCCCTATGTCATCCACTCAAGTCAGCTTTCTATGAAACCTCAACTATATAAGCATTTAAAGATGCAAGACTTTAACAGAAGAACTCAAGAGTCTTGACTGCTTGGGCCCTGATTATAGATATGATGGGAGACTTCGTCAACAGTGACTAGTATTATTCCTTCAATATTCATTGTATCGTAGACATGCATACAGAGCAACAGGAGAGGACTGAGGGGGATGAGTAACAAACAGCAGATTCCAGCACTGTAGAGCTACTGAATGTAACCATGCTTGCCTGAAGATTTCAAACATCATCTGCTTGAAACCATGAGCCTTCTGGGTACAGCACGTTCTTAGGAAGCTAGTACAGACCTCCCAAGAGGGTTGTTGCTAAAAAGTTACCTGAGTTGTTAGGTACGTCCGATAGATCAACAGAGCAATTCATTTCCACAGTCTCGCCTTGGAATACGTGAGGCTTCTCAGATTGTAAAGTCACATTAAACAGAGGAGCTGTAGAGCAAGATAAGAAAGACAAACAATGGTTTATTTCATTATACTCTAATTGTTTACTCAATGCAGCTTTAAACTTTGAAATTCCACTCAAAGTACTGGTCTTCCTTCTAACGTGTCATGAAATGGATTATCAATATTCAACTTCCATCATCTGATTTTTTGAAACAAAGACTTTCATGAACTAATGTGATTTTTGTTAGAAAAGGAAAGACAATTACCTAAAAGTAACCATGATCCCCTGGCCTGAGATTGGGACGAGTTTTAATAAACCATTGAGGTGCACAAAACCCATCTACACTATAGTTATAATTTCATCCAAAAACAGTGAAACTTGCCTGGACTCCCAACACAAGAAACTTGACACCATCCAGGACAAAGCAGCCTGCTTAAGTGACACCACCTCCACAAGCATTCGCTTCCTCAACCACCAACACTTACAGTACATACTGCTCTTACTATCTTCAGGATGCATTGTAGAAATTCACCTAAGATCCTTAGACAGCGCCTTTCAAACCCACATCCACTTCCATCTAGAAGAAGGGCACAGATACAAGAAAACACCATCATCTACAAATTCCCCTCCAAGCTACTCGACACCCTGAATTGGAAATATATTGCTATTCCTTCACTGTCCCTGGGTTAAAATCCTGGAATTCCCTCCTCAAGGAGGATCGTGGTCAACTTATAGCACATGGTGAGCTGCTGCTTTGAACCACTGCAGTCTGTCACCTTCTTGAGATCCAATTTGAACGAAAGATAAACCGCAATTAAATAATTTATTTTTGTTCTTTTTGTAACTCAAAATGGCACCAAATTGTGGTGACAAAAAAACTTTTTAATGCCACATATCTAAGACGACACAGGTGAAATCATTCATAACTACAGATGGGCAATAAATGCTGTCTCAGCTAGCAATATGTCCCACAAGTGAACAAATACAAAACACAATAACTAAGTCAGCACCAAGAAAATATTTTGTTTAATTTGATTTGAATTATTGTAGTCACATAGGGAGGCAAAGGTCTAGTGGTATTAATCACTGAACTGTTAATCCAGAGACCCAGATCGCATTCTGGGGACCCGAGTTGAAATCCCACTATTGTGAAGGATCCTCCTGTTTCAGCTTCTGCCTGTAAGCTCACACTCGCATGATAAATTCATATTTGGAGATGAAATGTTGCCTGGAGAGTAATCAGCTTGGAAGGATGATGGATCTGACACAAATATACAAACTGACTTACATTAATCGCCGCTTGAACATCAAAGCGGAGGAAGAGAAAAAGAAAATGAACCAACAAAAAAAAAAAAAAAAAAGTGTTTGTAATCTTGAAGGTAGTAGCCAATAAATACTTAAAAAGGAACTTAGGAAAACAATTATTCACTGCGAATACAGGATCCATACAGACTTCACTGCTGCAGAGTATAAGTCAATCATTAAACAAAATGGCCTCTGGTTGAAAATCTAGCTTCTCAAACAAACATTTCAAAAAAAAAAATTAGTCATTACCTAAATTTGAGTGTTAGGATGCAATAAAACTCCCCTTTCAAGAAGAGCTTGTAATTTGGCTCCATTTTAATCTAACTAAATTAAAAAAAAGGTAAGCAGGACCACCACATCCTACAAAAAGCATCTGCTGCAGCCAAGGAGATTGTTAAATAGGAAGCCAGTTCTACTTTGACTTGTTCACATAGTCACATATGGTCCTTGGACTAAACTATTAGTGGGGTGCATTTACTGGTTGTGGTCAGCTGCATTGAACATACGCCAAAGAGTGTAATGCTATTTTTTTTTAAAAAAACATTTTCTCCCAATCTGTCCTGTACTGATGGCACCGATCTCTTGCTGGCATGCAATTCTGTTGCCACAGAATTTTTCTTCACTGATAAATTTTGTTGGAACTTTTTAATCAAAGGAAGAAAGGACACTTTTTGATGCTGTTTTCTGAATGGGAATTGACAGTAGGCTGAACTACGTAAAGCCTAACAGCCAAGCCCAAGCATATAGCTAATTCTGATCGGACTGGAAATTGAAGCTGAAACTTGCAGACCATGGTGTTTTATGTTTACAAACGATTACTTCTTGCATGTTAAGTCAAAATGTTCTAAACACATTCTACTTAGTCCTGCATCAGAATAATTCTATTCCCTAAAATGCGTTGAGGTAAATACTCCCCGAGGTGAAGAATGAACAATTACATCAAATCAGTAACAAATTAATTTAAGATGTGGTAACCACACCTAATGACAGTTCTGTTGCAGCTCTAGAATAAAGCAAAACCTGTTTCTTTTCAGTGTTGAGAGCTGCAACCTGATTAAAAACAGCATTTCCCTTGATCTTCTGTATTAAATAATATGCCAACAAGAATTTCACTGGCAGAACATTCACCTATAAAAGGTAAGCTGGGCAGCCAAACTGAAACTAAATGCACTGATGCAGAGATTCTAGAAACAATATAGCATCTAAAATATCAGAGTCGGGTATAAATTACACTGCCACCTAATCGAGACCCAGAAACCTCAAATCACATGCAGTACTAATTATAGTTTTGTTAATTATTTCAGGAATGTAGAGAGTTTCAAAAAACAAACCCAGGCTAAAAGTTTGAACACAGCACACTGAATATGCCGATAGAACATGAACTGGATTAGTCATTTACAGACTATTAAATATTGAGCACTCAAAAATAAAATTGATGCATGGTCAAAGACAAAGTACACTGTGCTTTTAGCAAATTACCTTCACAAAATCAACTATTCCATTCTAACCTCCAATCTTCTCCATTGCCTTTTTATTAAAATGCTGAAGATTTGTTTAACGAGTTTTAGCTACACTGAAATTTCATTACCGCTTTGGGTTAATTTATAACTCGACAAAAAATAAACTGTTGTTAAAATTTCAGTGGTGTTAAATTTTTTTAAATTTGGAAACAAAATCTCAAACCTGACGGCTATTTAAATTACACTATTGAATGCAGGCAAGGCAAAATATAGTCTGGACTTATGAAAACATTGATGTAACATTCATACTGCAAAGAGATTACAGGCAGTCCCCGAGTTGTGAACAGGTCCCATTCTTGAGTTAATTCACAATTCAATTCGAAGACAAGTCAGAACACAACGCAGGACAATATGGAAGGAGTTGCTCATAAAGGACAGGAAATGTTTGTATGTTAAGACCTTTAAAAATCACACACCTCTAAGTAAAAGCATTTGTAAATGGACATTCACAAATTGGAGACTCCCTGTATATTTTTTCCAGATTCTAAACATTCAAATCATCCCTGCAATAGAAAGGCAGCTATTTCGTTAGATAATCAGCAGTCTTCTATTAAACCACACTGAAAGGCACAACAACTTGTTATCTGAGGATTGTCAATAGTTTGATTACATTAAATTGAGGACCTACCTGCAGTTTTAAAGGCAACAGCAACAGTGTTGGATGAATTTGCAACTATTTCAGACCACTGCCCATTTGTATCTGGAGCCCAAGCCTGCACAATACAGTAATATGATCCCTCATCAGAAAACTGAGTCCTGTACAGACGGAAACGGAACTCATCGTCACCAACTTTTTCCAAAACAACATCCTCCGATCGGTCCTTGTCATCCCATCTTTCCAGTTTGACCACCGAGTCCCGAGTCAACGAAATAAGTTTTTTGCTGTATCGTGCATCCGTAAAAGCTGGTTCATTCATTGCTACAGCCACAGAGTAATGGGGGACTTCAACATGCTCTGCAGAAACACTACAGATCATTTCAAAAGTGTTTCCTCGTGTGGATACTGGTTTCTCCTCTATTGCTGTAATACTCAGGCTTGGATCTACGAAGTGAAGGAAATACTATTAAATGCAATTAAAAGGATAGATTCTTTATAATTCTAAACCACCAGTTGGAACAATCTAAAGACAATATACTTGATGTATGATACACACCAACTTTGGTCATGAATTGTTCCACTATATAGTGCTGAACATTCTGCTTAACCGAAAAGCTTTTTGACAATTCCTGCCCACAGTAACCCACATTGCACACTCACAATCATGCAAAATAAGTTAAAGCAAAAAGAAATTCTGTTGGTAGTGGTGGCATGGAAAAGAATGAATTCACTAGACCCATCCCGTGTTAACCATTTAGAAGCAACATCTAACAGTATTATCTTGTCTGTGCTATTGCTTACAAGTGTTGACCAATAATTTTAATTTTTCTCTATTTTCAAAGAAAAGCATTTTTGTATATACAGTAAAATTTTAGATTTTCTAAAAAGCGGAGGAGACCTTACAAAGAACTGTTGAAATATTTTACCTTCTGTTTTCCAGTCAATCTCAATGGCAAGTGAAGAGACTTCTTGTTTTTTCAACCACGTGTTACCTCGTTGTTTAATCTGGGCAGTAACGTTGCAAAAATACTTTCCTCTATCAGAGGCTAGAGCCTGTTGCATCTGAAACTTGAAAGTATGTAGCTCAGGCTTCATAAATATGATCTCTCCTTTCTCTGCACGCTCAATATATTCATCAAACAGTTGTAGGGTCCAATCCTGATCCATGGTTGCTATAGGCACAGTCACTTCTGGAGTTCCATTCAGCTGTTTTGGGCTGACATACCAGGCTACAGTCAGCTTTGCATCATCTGCGTTTTGTAAATCCAACACCCGGCACTCAAGCTCAGCTGATTCCCCTGTGGAACTAGGTACCTTGATGGAGTTTAGCTGAACAGTGTATGTAGGATCTGTGGATGCAATCAGAATGAAGATTATTTATATAAACCTCAAAAGAAGTTCAACTGATACAGTTCATTACATGGTGATCGGGTAGGTAACTATTTAAAGAAGGCCAACAAAAAAAAAAAAAAAATTGCAGTTGGATTTTTTTTCTTAAATACATTCATGGGGCATGGGCACTGCTAGGCCAGCATTTATTGCCCATCCCTAATTGCCCAGACGGCAGTTAACAGTCATCCACATTACCGTGGGTCTGAAGTCACATGCATGCCAGACCAGGTAAAGATGGCAGTTTCCTTCCCTGAAGTAAACCAGGTGGTTTTTTTTTTTGACAATCGGCAATAGATTCATGGTCATCAGAGACTCATCTATCCATTCCAGGCTTTTTCAACCGAATTCAGATTCCACCATCTACTGTGGCAGCATTCAACCCAAGTCCTCAGAACATTATCTGGGTTGCTGGATTAATTTTCATCAATAAACTGGTTAACAGTGTTAGAAGAACATTCCACTTCGAACAGCATTTTGTTATCCAGGCCTGAATCTCCAGATTTGTTTGCAGGTTCAAATAACGACACAAGAAACTCTAAGTACACCAGTATTTCAAAAGAGTTCCAATGAGGTCCCGGAACAAGTTGCCGGAAACAATTTCCTTCAGCTATTTCAAAACAACTGAGAAAAGAAAAAAGGGACATCGTGGGCAATTAGGCCCAATGAGCCACACCAACCCAAAAGTAAACAACTCCACAGGAAAATGTTACCCTACGTTCACATTAAAACTGCAGCTTCAAATTGTAAATGTAGTCTGAATTTGGAAATCCAATGCATGATCAGACACTGGATCAGGCAAATGAGTGTCAAATTTGCACTACACCTTTAAAAGAAAAGTAGGAAAAAGGAAACAAAACTGGGAACCAAAGGCTAATTAGCCTCAAACTGTTGGGAGTATACTGGAATCCAAGAAGGTCTTAATAATGCACTTAGAAAAATGTCCGATCAGACTGTAGCTTAGAAAAAGAAAATCATGTTTCAAATTTATAATCATTTTTTCAGAATGTAACTAGCAAGCTGGCCGATACGAGGACAGTAGATGTAGTAAAACCTGGACTTCCAAAAGGCATTCAATAACATGCCACACAAAAAGTTACCAGATAAGGGAAGAGCTGAGAGCTAGGGTAACATATTAGCTTGGATAGCGGATTGGATAAATGGGCAAAGAGTATGAATAAATGGAGAATCTTGCATTGGCGGATTGTGACTAGTGAAATGCCACAAGGATCAGTGCTGGGGCTTCAAAAATTTCCAATCTATATTGACAATTTAGCAGACCAGAGAGCAAATAATATTTAAGTTTGCTGACAACACAAAGCTAGGTTGGAAGGAAGGGAAAAAAAAGGATGGAAGAGGATGAAGAGATATAACTAGATTAAATGAGTGGGCAACAAGTGCGGTCATTCCCTTTGATTGTAGGGATGGAAAAATCTAAAGGTGCAAAACTTGCAAATGATATTCATGGCACTTGGGCGTATTTATGCAAAGATTTCAAAAAAGTTGGCAGATATAAACAATTAGAAAAGCAAATAGCACACTTGTTTTTATTCTAAAGCACCAGTTGCCTTGTAACAATGTAGTCTTGCTTATACAATTGTATAGGCCTTTGGAGAATACTGCATGCTGATTTGGTCTCCACATCCACAACAGATCTACGTTGGAGCTAGCATAGCATATGGTTCCTGGAATAACAAGGATGTCCTATGAATTGGTGTTTTACTTTCTAGAGTTTTGAAGAATGAGGGTGATCTCACTGAAACATTCAAGATGCTGAGGGGGATAGATACAAAAGTCACTTCCCCAAGTTGGAGAATGTAGAACACAGGACCAGTGTCTCAAGATGGAGCAGAGCATCTAGGTTGGAGATGTGGGATGAATTGTTCACTCAAAAGGGCCGTGAATCTTTGGAATTCTGTGCCTTAAGGACGTAAATGTTCCATCTTTGAATACATTTAGGGTTGAGACACACTGATCTTTGGACTCTCAGGGAATCAAGGGATCAGGAGCAGATATTACAGCCAAAGCCAAAAATCAGCCATGATCATATTAACCATGAAGTAAGTTTGACAATGTAAAATCTGCTCCTGCTCTTATTTACAGGACTTACGAGTGAGGAACAGCCTGGAAGGGAAATCTTTATTTTGAAGCCAGTTTAGTCAATTGCTGGTTTGCAGCATGAAGCCTCAACTTGAAAGTGGATTGCATAGGTCATTCTAATTCATGAGTTACTTCAATATAAAGGGGACAAAATGCTTTACCTGAACACAGCATCAACACCACCAGGCAGAAGCTGGACAAGTGCAGAAGTGGGTTCTTACTGGGATCCTGTGAGAATCTCTTCCAGCAAGCAGCTAAGTGGGGTCAGGAGTCAAGGGGGTTTGTGAATGGCTGAAGGTGGAAGAGGCAGAAGACAAAGGTTTAATTTACCATCACGCACAGGAGCACTGGGCTGCTGGCTTCCTTGTAAAGACTCTGGAATAACATTCGTCTTCTTAATGACCCACAAGTAAATCAGGGATTGCAAAACAAAAACCATATACACCACAAAAGGGAGGCGAAGGCCTTGTGGTATTATCGTTGGACTGTTAAATTGAGAGACGCTAATAACATTCTGGGGACCTGGGTTCAAATCCCGCCACAGCAAATAGTGGAATTTGAATTTAATAAATATCTGGAATTAAGAATCTAATGACCACCCTGAATCCAGTGTCAATTGTTGGAAAAACCCATCTGGTTCACTAATGCCCTTTAGGAAGGAAACTGCCATCCTTACCTGGTCTGGCTTACATGTGACTCCAGACCCACAGCAATGTGGTTGACTCTCAACTGCCCTCTGGGCAATAAATGCTGCCTAGCCAGTGATGCCTTCATCCCATGAATGAATTAAAGAAAAATGAATTAAAGAAAAAAAGAAACTTTATGGATATGCTTCTAGTGTTTCCAGGAAAATCGTTACCCTAAGCATCAAACCCAATTTCCAAAACATTTTAAATGTTGTCAGGATTTCAGTGATGCAGTCAGAGCTCAACATTTTCCAATTCTGTTTGGCTCGCACCCATCCTCATGTCCTTAGTTTGTAGGACATCAATTTTCAAAATGGTACATACTTCTGGAAACATCTTTTTACCTCGCATAGCAGTTTAAACCAACTCACAATTATCATTCGTCATAAAAATACAGTGAATTTGAGTTAGTTGTACGTAAAGCAGTGCATCGCGTGCTACTGCACTGGGACAGCAAGTCAGTGCCACTAATGTCAATAGGCACATGGGCAGAGTGGGTACCACCTCCAGTTCCATTAGATATTGACCACAATATGCATAGCCAAGCACTCATCACATTGGTCACCAATCCCCCAGGGCTACCCGACTGGCCGTTTCACTCCCAACTCCTATCAACATGTCACTAGCTGCTTGTCCACGAAGAATGGTAAGCAACAAGGGAACAGGATAGCCAGCAACTTTGCAAGCAGGGTGGTGAAGTGTTGAGGGTTTGGCAAGCAAATTTCAATCCCAGAATTTGAATTGACACAAAACATTTGCAAAAGCTACATTATATAGGTGCTGCACTCATTAAACTCTTTAACTTTGCTTAATGTCATGTACGAACCTAGTCTTTGATGCAGGAAGGTGCCTATGGCAAAATTTGCAATGACATTACTGACAATAACGGCCTGGCTGGTGAGTGCATTGCCTGCAGTTGCAGCAAATGCAGCTTGGAATTAAAAGCTTAAATAGACAAAATTCCATTTTAATATTGTGTCATGCAATAAATGTGCCAAGACAAACAGATGAAAATAGAACACAAGACATTCTTTATAAACATTCTAATTTCATACGTATGGGCTTTAATTAATTATTCTGGCACTTAAAATAATGATGTATTAAAATTACCTAAAATTCCAACAGTGACACCAATTGGACTGGACGTTCCCTCTGCTGCTTTGTGCCAAATCTCACCGGTATACGGAACCCAGACCGAGGCTGTACAGTAGTAATATCCAGTGTCCATTTCGTCAATTTGTTGCACTCTCAGTCGGTACTCACTGCTACTAATCTTGCTCAATGTGACAAAATCAGTATCGCTCACCACTGCTGCCCGGTTCAAGCTCACTAGAACCTTATCACTCGGAGGATGCTTTGCTGCAGATGTGCTGAAATACCAGGAAACTTCAACTGTCAGCGTGTCTTCAACTCCTGTTACGTTGCAGATGAGGTCAATTTCATCACCTTTATTCAAAGTGAGCTTCTGATCGATCGTAGAGACGTTTAATGTCTGGGCTGTAATAAACAAACAAAAAGCATTGTAGTGTTTGTAGAATCAGTCAGATTCCCTACAGCGTGGAATCAGGCCATTCAGTCCACACCGACCCTCTGAAGAGCATCCCACTGTAACCCTGTATTTCCTACGGCTAAGCCACCTAGCCTGTACATTCCTGGACACTATGGGCAATTTAGCATGGTCAATCCACCTAACTGATATCTTTGGACTGTGGGAGGAAACTGGAGCACCTGGAGGAAACCCACACAGACACAGGGAGAATGTGCAGACTCCACACAGACAATTGCCTCATGGTGGAATTGACCCCAGCTCCCTGGCACTGAGGGGCAGTGGTGCTAACCACTGAGCCATTACAAGCTCTTTAGTAGGCTTTCTTCCTAGGAGTATTCCAAACTTCTACAGTTACCAGAACTTTGCCATCTGTCGCAAGATGGGCCATTGAAGTGGGTGACCCAAGTTATTGTGGTTTAAAAAAAACAAATATTCAACCAATAAAACCATTAGATTACATAGAGTTACGTTATACATTCTTCACATGAGCATTTGATTCTGCATGCCCCCCTTGGTGTTCTCACATCCTTTGCTCCTTTAACCACCTATTGAATTCTAAATACTGACATTGCTGATAAATTACCGCTGAATCGCTCAAGAGGAATTTTTAAACCATCTTCTTCACTTTAATTATCAACTCCAGTAGTACTTTCTACTATTTTCATCACCCTCAAACTGTTTCTCTTGCTCATCGACTTAATTCTTCTAATCTTGTTGCTTCACATTTTCGGACAGAATAGAAAGAAACAGGTCCTTTCCAATGCTTGCAAGTTCTATATAACAAATTTAAAACAGCTCTCAATTCAACTGATTGGCTCTCATTTATCCTGCATTGAGTCTGGTAGTATCCCATGCAAAACATTACCAGACCCTTCCTGCTTCCTCAACATAGTTTTGCGCAAAACTAACTGCTTTAAAATGATTTTATAATTGACACATTTCACATTTTAAACATCTTTCTACATGATACTGTATTGTGCTAACTCTTTTTTTGGCATGATTCATATTATAAAAAAATGAACCAAAAAAATTACATCATGACATGTGGGTCTAGCTGGCTGTGTCATCATTTATTGCCCATCCCTAATTGTTCAGAAGGCAGTTAAGGAATCAGCCACATTGCTGTTGGTCTGGAGTCACATGGAAGCGAGGTCAGGCAAGGATGGCAGATGTTCTTCCCCGAAGGATAGTGAATCAGATACAGCTTTTTTTAAAAAATTTGACAGTAGTTACATTGTAGCCACTTGCTACTATACATCATTGAAATTCGAATTTCAAACAACCTGATTTGAATGTACACCTCCAGAACATTGGGCTAGTAGTCCAGAATCCAGGAGACTGAGTTTACTGCGACATCACTGCCTCCCCCAATAGAGATGAAGAATAGGAGTTTAAAACACGCCAACACGGAGAAGACCCCATGGAGGTGAACACAATCGACACGTTATTTTTACGCTCAGATATAAAATTCGATCCTCATCTTCAGAGGTTTCAAAAGTCCACTTAAAGGGCAAAGTTTATGACAAATATTGAATTTGAAAACTCATGTGACATATACTAGCAACTCCATCCAAATGACGCTTTACCCCAGGGAAAGAGGGATTGATCATTTAATAATATTTGCAATAATAATCCACTCCAAATTATAGGATGACTGAAAATAACATACCCAACTGCTGCACTTCTATCACTGCAATGTCTGTATTTTTTTCTTGAATCTGTTTCCATTTGGAGCCATCTTCTTTGACCCATTCTGCTGCTATGCAGGAATAAACACCCTCATCCTCAGGTCGCAAACTGGTTATTATTAATTTGAAGATACCATTTGTTTCTATTCCCATTCTAACATCACCACTCTGATACCTATTCTTGTACAAGTCACCGGGCCGAATCCAACTGTCTTCAGTGAATGACAGAATATCTCGACTCTTGCTGCCATTCACTTTTAACTGCCATGTGACAGAGACATGAGTAGAAACAGATGAAGTTGTCTTCGCGACACACTGAAGTTCCAGTGATTTCCCTTCCACGTAACTTGCAGGCTTTGCACTTCGGGACCTTCTAGGAGTTACAGTCAGTCCATCTGGGATCACTGAAGAAGAATGCATAAGGGTTACTAACAAAACCAGACTAAAGATGCTTGACAGGAATAGTTATCAAACTAGAACCAAGAACTTTACCTGATCTCTTTCAGTAACAATGCCTTATTTCAATACTAGTTTCAGTTCTAATTTTATCTCCTTGTCAGGAGTATATCTGCCGCCAACACCACCCCTACAACCAAAGTATTTGGGAAAATTTATTGGTTGAGCTTAATACAAATGTTGAAGTAAAAGAACCATGGGATTGTTTTATCATTTGATAATTTGAACTTTAAATACATGATAAATAGAGCAGACATTGTTGCTTCAAAGTGCCCATTCTCTGCAACAATTCAATATGGCGGCCTTCACTTAGTTTATGGCAAACCACTCCAGGTTTATCAACTTAAGTCATCTTTAAGAGTTTGTTTTTTGACAATGCTCTTTAAACTCAGCCCTTCTCAAAACCAACTGAATGGCAGTAGAAACTGTTTTTTCTGATTTCTCTCATCACCCATTTCCCACTTATAATTTCTACCTGCTATGATGCTGTCGTCATCCTAGTGAATCTCCCTGTATCTCCTCTGGCCAGTTCCTTCCCGAAGTAAGGCACCCAAACAGGCCAGAATTTTTAAAACTTGTATAAAATCAATGGTGAGGCTTCAAGCTGAACACTGTCTCTATTTTTGTACTTTATACACAGCACACTGGAAAGTAGAGACTGGAACAAAGATTCTATAAACATTTTTCAAATTTCATTGACTTTATGTTTCTGAATTCACTTAATCATTCGACACAGCTAAACCGATTATGGGAACTGGCAACTTCCCAAGACCTTTGCAAGGATATCAGATGGATTGTTTAGCATTCCCAAACTGACAAGTAACAACAAAGCCTAGTGTCCGTAATTGTGAAACAATATTACAGGACAAAAGTACTTAACGATTCATCTAGTTATTAACATGAAACCTCTGGCTCAGCCAATACTCTCTGAAGCAGGCTCTCTTCTACCACTCTAAGGGTAGACAACATAAAAACAGAAGTTATTAGAGCTTCATCAAGTCTCCCCTGTCCAGAGCACATACTACTGAAAAGCAACAGTTAATTTCCCTGGACAATGTTGGTCTCTATCACTACTCAGTCATAAAATCTGCCATTGAACTACGGCACTGATTTTTTTTCAATTTCCATTAATTACTATTTCAATTAAAATGACAGCACTAATGCTTTCTAGCTTGAAATCTTACAACATATTTGTTATTCTACAATTAAATAAACATAGGCCAGTGTGCCAAGGCAACCCATATTTGGGACAGGGTGTGGAGACAAAGTGTAAATCGCAGTATTTACAAATACTTTCAAGAGGGAGTTAAATTAAGTACAACAGTTAGCAATGGAACCCCTTTTCTTGAGAGGGGGTGAGGGGTGGAGGGGGAAGAATAAAGGCTCAGTTTTCCTTTTCTTCTGCTCAGTAACCAGGAGCAACTATCAGAAAGGCTGCGTGCATTTGCACATTTACAAGAAAAGGCAAAAAGCTATGAATAAGCTGGAATAATTATAAACAATATTTCCACAGCTGAACAACCTACTCTTGCTTCTGGTCAAGAGTTGGTACTTGACTGAAATAGCAGTCAGTTGCTAGAATCATAACCAGCATCAGGCAGAAAATTTAGGGGACAAAGGAAGGAAAAAAAGTGGAAAAATTAATATTTTGCCTCAAGTTAATAAGTGATGTAAATACAAAATGCAATCAATTTGTAAACCTGGATCCACTGAAAATTAAAATAGCAGTTAGTACATCCTTTACAAAACATACCCTGCAAAAATACGCTGTCATCATAATTTCCAGAACTATTTTCGTCTGTGCTAGGGGTCTGGCATTGATATCTCCCATCATCCTCAAACTGGACACTCTTGAAGTGCAGCTCAACAGAGTTGTCACTAAGTCTCTCCACCCAAATTTCCTTCTTCTGGATTTTCTCCTTGTATTCAGCATCTGAAAATTCAGGTTCCAACGTGCTGACAATCCTAAAGTGTTGATTTGCGCGGGTCACAGACCAATCAAAGTTCTGTTCAGCCGGCCCTTGATAATCACTGACGTTACAGGGAATGCTGACTGGAGTTCCAACAACACGGTACAGATGGCCCGATGGGACTTTCACAACACGTGCCAAAATCAGTCCTGCAAGAATGAAGGAAGATACCCAAACGTGAATGCCTCTCATTCCAGACAGAACAAAAAAAAAACAAACAAGGGGAGAAACCCCACATCAGAAACTTAAAAGTACACTTGCTGGTTCTACTGATTACATTAAAATGTGACATCTGTGATTTCATCAAGTAGCATTTTCCATTGTGGCCAATGTTTTAAATTTTGAGCTATCCGTTTCTCCATGCAAACTTCAAGACATAAAGGAATGCATAATACCATTGACCAATGTATCAGCTATTAAATGTAGTTATTTGGGAATCCAGACATGAGCAATTGTATTATGGACTAATAAGTGAGAAAGGGACACCTGCACTGTGTTTGGCCTCAATATTCATTTACATGACATACACATATACATCAAGGCTCACGTGAATAATGGCACTACAGAAATGATACTAAAGCAAACATACAGAGAGCCATAATTTGAGAGTGCATTTAAATGTCTGCTATTAGCCCATCTTTCCCTTTTTAATTGCCACAATATTTTGCAGAAGTTGATTAAAAACACAAGCTCAATGTCACATCAAGGGAAATTGGGAACCGGGGAACAGTGTTTATTTGGTACTCCTTAGTCAGACTGAACAATTGTGAAATTAACAGCACAGAAAAAAAAAAGGGGAAGGAAACCAAATTAGATTGGGTGAATTCAAAGTCAAATAAACCACAGAAAGGGAAAGAGACATGGTTTATTTTACTTTCTCTCAATCCAAAAGGATAAAATAAGGAAGAACACGAAATGGGTTTTTTTTTAAAAATATTCAAATAAAGCTTAAAGGTACGAGACTTCTAATTAGTTCATTTCTGTGCCAAAGTTGACTGGCAGCATTTAAGGCTCACACATCATTAAAAGAATATTTTCAGCCTGCAAGACATAACCTTCTCCAGTGAATTTAGTGCACATCCAACACTAATGAAGCAACAAACTATTCAATACATTTGAATTGTGAAGCAGACAGCGGGCAAAATAAAATTGATCAGAGACACCAGCATTTTGGACATGTTTTGAATTTCCACATTTCTCAGCTCATTCTCTTTGCCTGAAGTCGCGTATTATTTTCATGTAAATTTTGAATTGTAGGAATCCGTTGTCACTTAGCAAATTATGGAATAATTTTTCTGAATAGGTGAATTTTTTTAAAAATACATTAGTTATTGGGATGAGGGTGTTGCTGCCTAGGCAGCATTTATTGCCCATCCCCAATTGCCCAGAAGGCAATTTGGAGTCAACCACATTGCTGTGGGTCTGGAACCACAAGTAGGCCAGACCCCGTAAGAATGGCAGTTTCTTTCCCTGAAAAAGGACATCAAGTGAACCAGATGAGGTTTTCTGGCAATCGACAATAGATTCATGGTCATCATTAGATTTAGTTCCAAATATTTTATTGAATTCAAATTCCACCATCTACTGAGTCCACGGAACATTATCTGGCTCTCTGGATTAACAGCCCAGCAATACCACCATGATGCCATCACTTCCCCTTCAATCAGAGCCACAGAACGGTTACCGTGCAGAAGGCAGCTGTTCAACCCATTGTGTCTGCATCAGCTCTTTTGAGAATTTTGACTTGGCACCAAATTGTCGGTTTTTCTCCATCACCCTGCACTTTACATAATTTAGGAAAGACAGTGCCCTTTTTAATGCCTCCGTTGAGCTTACCACCAATCATTTCCATGCAGAGCACTCCAAGCACTGATCACTTACTGTGTGGGCAGGTTAGTTCTTTCCTTGCATTTGCTTCTTCAGCAAAACATTTTAAAGCTGTCTTCTAATTCTTGATCCTTTTACAAACAGGAACAGTTTCTCCATATCCACTTTTCCCAGATCTCTCACAACTTTGCAAATGTCAGCTAAATCTCCCCTTAGCCTTCTCCACTAAATAGGAAATTACCATCTTGACTTCTTCATAACTGAAGATCGTTATCCTTGGAACCATTCTCACCTGAAAGCATTCCTGCCCTTGCTCTGCAGTGCCCAGAATTGTACTCAATACTCCAACAGAGGTCAAACCAGTGTCTTAAGTTCAGCACAACTTTGCTGCTTTTATACTTTATGCCCCTATTAATGAAGTCTAAAATATTGCATACTTAAACATCACTCTTTACATGTGTCACCTATAATGACTTATTTAAATGTTCACTCGGGTCTCTGTATCCCTGCACATCATTAGGAATATTAATCATGCTTTATGCTATATAATCTGTGTTCTTTGTGCCAAAATATATCCACGTTAAACTTCATCTGCCACATAACAATCATGTTGGTAAAGTGACAAGCATTGCACGGTCCTCACCGTTTATAAGGCTTCTACAGTTTTGATCATAAGTAACTTCCTTAGGGGTTAAGATTTCCCAGACTCAAAATAGGGATTTAGGGTCAGTCCCGACAGCACAGAGACATTTTAGGATGCGCCTCTAGCAGGGTGTCTTTATCAAATAAGAGCCGAAAGAACTGCGGATACCGTAAATCAGAAACAAAAACGAAAGTTGCTGGAAAAGCTCAGCAGGTCTGGCAGCGTCTGTGAAGGAAAAAACAGCGTTAACGTTTCTGGTCCGGTGACACTGCTCCAGAATAGGGTATCTTTATCTGCTGTCCAAATGCTTAAGGTAACAGAAAAGAACTAGGACCTGGGTAGAAAGATCAAAAAGATCCAACTGATGTTTATTAAACTCACCTGATATAAACAAATATTACGTGCACAAACACCCCCATATGCCTGGGCTCAAATTAAGCCATTTGGTCACAAGGAGCAGTATTCATCTATCAACGTCATTCTCAAGGAACCTTACACCTTTATACTCTCAGGTCAGTTGATATTAGATAAAAAAGGAGCATATTTCTTACAAATACACTGATGTAATAACCCAACATTGCCTTGGATACCAACATGTACAGTTGGTGTGCAATGGGCATGTCAATTTCTTCTGGGGATTTCTCTCTGGATTTAAGTGTGGGAATTTTAAATAGGCAAAAACGACAGGACTAAAGTGTCACAGCAAATATGAACAATGTGGAAACTCAGCCTGCATGTAATCAGATAAGGCAATTTATACTATTCCCATCAGAAATGGTCCAGCTAATAGAACAATTAAAAGTTATCTTCCATTTGAGCTTTTCATTGAAACTATCTCAAGGCACAAGTCAGGGGTGTGATAAAATATTCCATTGTTCAGATATGTGCAACTCCAACACTCAAGATTGACAGCACCTAAGACAAAGCATCCTGCTCCATTGGCACCATGCCCACAAATATCTCTGCTCTCCACACCACTACTCAGCAGCAGTGCACACTATCCACAAAATGCACCTCAAATTCACCAAGATTATTAGATAGCAGCTTCCAAACCCACGACCAAGTCCAACGAGAAGGACAAGGGCAGCAAATATATCGGAATGCCACCAGCTTCAAGTTCTCCTCTAAGCCACTCACCATCTTGACTTTCTTTATTCATTCATGGGATGAGGGAGTCACTGGCAAGGCAGCATTTATTGCCCACCCCTAATTGCCCAGAGGGCAGTTCAGAGTCAACCACATTGCTGTGGTCTGGAGTCACATGTAGGCCAGACCAGGTAAGGATGGCAGTTTCTTTTCCTAAAGGAAACTAGTGAATCAGAAGGGTTTTTCTGACAATTGGTTCATGGCTGTTAGATTCTTAATTCCAGATATTTTATTGAATTCAAATTCCACCATCTGCCATGGCAGGATTTCAATGCAGGTTCCCAGAATGTTATCTGGGGACGTGGATTAATGGTCCAGCTATAATACCACTAGGCCATTGCCTTATTTTGGTACCATTATTCAAGGGTGGTAGGGATAAACAGAATTAAAGGCTAGTGAGTCTAATCTCAGTAGTAAGGAAATTATTGGAAAAATTCCAATGGGTACAATTAATCTCCATTTGAGAGGGACAAGATTAAGCAGAGATAGTCAGCATGGCTTTGTAAAGGGGAGATATAGTGTCTAACATGTTTGATTGAAGTTTGTGGAGTGACTAGGTGTCTCGACAAAGGTAGTACATTGTATGTAGTCTACATGGACTTCAGTAAGGCCTTGGACAAGGTATCGCGTGGCAGTTTGGTTAAGGAGGTAGACGCCCATGGGCTCCAAAGCAATTTGGCAAATTGGATCCAAAACTGGTTTAGGACAAAGAACGAAGAAAATTACAGCAAAGGAACAGGCCCATTGGCCCTCCAAGCCTGCACCGACATGTTGCCCATCAGAACTAAAACCCCCTATCCTTCTGGAGACCATATCCCACTATTCCCATCATATTTGTGTATTTGTCAAGACGCCCTTTAAAAGTCACTATAGCATCTGCTTCCACTACCTCCCCGGCAGCAAGTTCCAGGCACCCGCCACCATCTATGTAAAAACAACTTGCCTCGTACATCACCTTTAAACCTTGCCCCAAATAACTGACTCTTCCACTCTGGGAGAAAGCTTCTAACTGTCCATGCCCTTCATAATCTTGTAGACCTCCATCAGCTCACCCATCAACCTCCGTCGTTCCAATAAGAACAACAAGTTTCTCCAACTTCTCATCATGGCTAATGCCCTCCATACCAGGCAACATCCTGGTAAATCTCCAAAGCCACCACATCTTTTTGGAAAGATGACGACCAGAATTGAACACACTATTCCAAATGCAGCCTAACTAAGGTTCTATTAGGGCTGTAACATTACCTGCTAATTTTTTAAACTCAATGCCCTGGCTGATGAAGGCAAGCATGCCATATGCCTTGTTGACTACCTTTTCCACCTGCGTCACCACTTTCAGTGACCTGTGTACCTCTGCCTATCAGTACTCTTAAGGTTTATGCCATTTACTGCATATTTTTCATTTAGATTAGACATTCCAAAATGTATTATCTCATCTTTCCAGATTAAATTCCATCTACTATCTCTTTGCCCAAATCACAGCCGATCCATGTCCAGCTATATCCTTTGACAGTCCTCATTGCTATCCGCAATTCTACCAACCTTTGTCATCGGCAAATTTACTAAATCAGGCCAGTCACATTTTCCTATGTAACAAATAGCAAAGGTCCCAACACTGATCCCCAAGGAACGCCACTAGTCACAGCCCTCCATTCAGAAACGCACCTTTCCACTGCTACCCTCTGTCTTCTATGAATGAACCAGTTTTGTTTTTAATCCATCTTGCAAGCTCACCTCTGACCCCATGCGACTTTACCTTTTGTATCAGCCTACCATGAGGGACCTTGTCAAAGGCCTTACTGAAGGCTACGCAGACAACATCCACTGCCCTACCCTCATCGATCATCTTCACTTCCTCAAAAAAACTCAAGTTAGTGAGACACGACCTGCCTTTCACAAAACCATGTTGCCTCTCGCTAATATGCCCACCGATTTCCAGGTGGGAGTAAATCCTGTCACCATTTATCCTCTCCAATAAAATTTCCCTACCACCAATGTAAGGCTCATCGGTCTGTAATTAGCTGGATTATCCTTGCCACCCTCCTTACATAAAGGAACGACATTGGCTATTCTCCAACCTCTGGGAACTCCCCTGTAGCCAGTGAGGATACAAAGATTTCCCTCAAGGCCCCAGAAATTTCCTGCCTTGCCTCTTTCAGTATTCTGGGGTATACCCTATCAGGCCTGGAGACTTGTCTACCTTAATGTTTTTCAAGACCCCCATTACCTCCTCCCTTTTGATCTCAACACGACCCAAACTATCTACACACCCTCCATGAGATTCATCATCCACCAAGTCCTTCTCTATGGTGAATACTGACGCAAAGTACTCATTTAATACCTTGCCCATTTCCTCTGGCTCCACACATAAATTCCCTTCCCCTGTCCCCAAGGGGGCCAACCTTCTCTCTGGCTACCCTCTTGCTCTTTATAGATGTACAAAAATCCTTGGAATTTTCTTTAATCCGGTTGGCCAATGACTTTTCATGATTCCTTGCTTAAGTTTCTTTCGACTTTCCTTGTCTTTCACCCTTGAGTCGTGCATTCCCAGCCTTTTAGCATTGATATATGCTTCCTTTTTCTTTTTGATTAGGCTCATAATATCTGTCATTATCCAAGGTTCCCTGAACTTGCCATACTAATCCTTCATCCTTATAGGAATGTGCTGGTCCTGAGTTCCCAGCAACTTACACTTGAAAGACTCCCACATACTAGATATTGATTCACCCTCAAACAACTGCCTCCAATCTACACTCTTCAGTTCCTGCCTAATATTGTTGTAATTAGCCTTTCCCCAATTTAGCACCTTCACCTAACAACTACACCTATTTTTAATCCATCAGTACCTTAAAGCTTACTGCTGAATTGTGATCACTGTTCCTGACCTGCTCCCCTGAGACGTTGACCGTCTGGCCAGGCTCATTCCCCCATACTAGGTCCAGCACAGACCCTTTTCTAGTTGGACTATCTACATACTGTTTCAGGAAGCCCTCCTGGATGCTCCTTACAAATACTGCCCCATCGGTGCTCCAAGCACTTAAGTGAGTCCCAGTCAACATATGGAAAGTTAAAAATCACCCACGACAACACTTACTTTTACATCTTTTCAAAATCTGCCTACATATCTGTTCTTCTATCTCCTGCTGGCTGTTGGGAGGCCTGTAGTAAACCACAAACACTGATTGCACCCTTCCTGTTCCTGAGCTTTACCCATATTGCCTCGCTGTATGAGCCATCCGAGGTGTCCTCCCGCAGTACAGCTGCGATGTTCTCCTTAACAAGCAACACCCCTACCCCTTTTACATTCCCCTCTATCCCGACTGCAACATCTGTATCCTGGGACATTCAGCCGCCAATCCTGTCCCTCCCTTAACCAAGTCTCTGTAATAGCAACAACATCATAGTTCCAAGTACTAATCCAAGCTCTAAGTTCATCTGCCTTACCTATCCTGTCACACTTCTTGCACTGAAACAGATGCACTTCAGTCCATCAGACCCACTTTGATCAGCGACCACACCCTGCCTGCTCTTCTTCTGAGTCTTACTGGCCCTATTCTCTAGTTCCCGTTCCCTTTCAGTCAATTCAGTTTCTTGGCAGACAGCAGAGAGCAATGGTAGAAGAGTGTTTGTGACTAGAAGGATGTGCCCCAGGTCATTCCACAGGGCTCAGTACTTGGTCCTGAATCTACATCTTTTAAACGGCAATGATCGAGACATACAGGTTGGGGTATGATCAGTATATTCACAGATGACGTGAAAATTGGTGGTGTTGCAAATAGCTAACAGTACAATATTGTTGGGCTGGTCAGATGGACTGAAGTGGCAAATGCAATTTGATCCTAAAACGATAGATACATTTTGGGACTACTGACAAGGCAAGGTAGCAAATGATGAATGGTAGCACCCTAGGAAATACAAAGAATCAGAAGGACCTTTGTGTGCATGTACACAGGTCACTGCAAATTATATCTCCACATGACAGCCACAGCTATTGCTTACCAGATGTTAAAGCATACAGATCAAAATTATGCAAATTGAAATATGTTCCTCCCTAAAGTATATACAGTGATATATAGACCAGGTTTACAAACTAAACATTAACAGTGTGGCTATCCATCATCAGCCGTTCTACATTAAGCACTGTACTAAAGTTAGCCTGCAGACAGGTATCATCAAAAAAAATGTGTACAATCCCCACCTTCCTCCTGTTGGTTTCAGGAACCTGAATTCCAGAGTCAAAAAACTTGCAGAGCCCAAAGGGTGTAAATTATTTCAGACCACCAAAGGAACTAATTTATAAAAGCAAATTTCTCTAGATTGTTGAAGTTGTATTAGACTAGCCCTCAAGACACAAAGAGAAAGCTACCTGAAAAGAACGATAAGAAACACGCAAAAAAAAAAGGGAGCAAGCAGAAAAATTGGATTAAAAATCAAATTTAATTGGTCCTTTCCGGAGAAATGCAGTAAGATGAGTAGCTATTTCTGTGCAGTGAATTCAATAATTCTACAGCTCTGCACAAGACACAACTGGGAATGTACACATTAATTTATTAATGTATCACAAGGTTGGATTTAAGTGAAGAAAGAAACACTTGACACAATTGACTGCATCATTCTAGATACCAATTCTTCTACCAAATACCCTGCCATACAATAACCTTAATGCAGATGGGAATGTACTGCTGTCTGTCTGAAATTAAATAGGTCAGTATTCTTTAGAAAGCACATGCTATTTTCTGAAGCTGGCAACCATGATGCTGCTATACCATCCAGTAATGGCCAAACCACTTTTCCAGAATTATTTATCCATATAAACTACATAGAAACCAGACTGCAAGATCTTATTTCGAATAACAGAAGAAAAACAGAACCAATTCAGAGTTAAAGATACTGCTTTCTGAAAGCTACTACGGTTAGTGTTGGTAAATAACAGCTTATCTTAATAAAAACCGAAAGAAAGGCGGATGCTGTAAATCAGGAACAAAAACAGAAGTTGCTGGAAAAGCTCAGCAAGTCCGGCAGCATCTAAGAAGGAAAAAAACAGAGTTGACGTTTCGGGTGTGGTGACCCTTCCTCAGAACCCAGACCCGAAACATTAACTCTGTTTTTTTTAACCCCTTCACAGATGCTGCCGGGCCTGCTGAGCTTTTTCAGCAACTCCGGTTTTTGTTCCTGAACAGCTTATCTTAATCCAGTTACACTACCTTAGCTTTCTCAGTGGCCAGGGGAGGTTTTCATAATAAAAGTCATATTTTCATTACAATCAAACATTCTGTGAAAAGGTAAATGTTAAGCAATTCCTTGTGAATTGGTCAAGCAAACAAAGAAAGCTAATAGCCCTTGCATCTTTTGCAAGCAAAGTAGCAACAGTACACAGGTATTGACTTTCTCAGTTAATTTTCCCTACTGGCCCTTACACTTAAAAACAAACAGCTAGAATGAACATTATAGATAGATATCATTACAGCAGATAGTTCAGCCTACAAAAAATTAAGAGTGAATGACACCAACCCCAATGATGTCTTTTTTTCTTTATTCATTCACGGAATGAGGGCGCCGCCAGCTAGGCAGCATCTATTGCCCATCCCTAATTGCCCAGACAGCAGTTAAGAGTCAACCACATTGCTGTGGATCTGGAGTCACATGTAGGCCAGACCACGTAAGGATGGCAGGTTCCTTCTTTAAGGGGGGAAAAACAATGAGTGAACCAGATGGGTTTTTCCGACAATCGACATGAGATTCACGGTCATCATTAGATTGTTAATTCCGGACATTTATTGAATTCAAATTCCACCATCTGCCGTAGCGGGATTTGAACCCAGGCCCCCAGGACTTTATCTGGGTCTCTGGATTGACAGTCCAGTGATAATACCACTAGGCCATCAAGTCCCCTATGGGGACTAGGGATGCAAAAATAATTGATAATGTTAGCTGGAAAAAAAGAGAACAGGAACAGTGGCCTCATGTCCCATTGCTGATATCATCTAGTCCACCAGCTTTTGGTTTCATGGAAACAAAGCAGTCAGGTAGTGGCCTGACAAAAATGCAATGATGTACACGAGTAACCTCTACAATTGTAATTTTTGGACTGAGCAAGCTGGAGCCTTGCACTCAGAGTCCAACACAAGGTGCTATTCTGCCTGAAGAGGATCCTGTTGTCCAGGTCCTTATATTAGACCCCAGGTGGAAAAGTGCTTTTCCTCACTTCAAAAATACCAGCCTGAACCATCTGGGCTGTGACACACTCTTGGTGACCCAAATGGAATCACAAATGACAGAAGAAGATGTGACCGAAATAAGGAATGCGTAAAAATGACAACGATAAATGTATTCTAAAAAGATGACCGAGTTGGTGGTTTGCTATTACCGTGGCTGAGTCGATTGATAAAGATTCAGCCACACCATAAAAATGGAATTGGCAGCAATTTATTCAAATGCCATGCCAGACTCTGAGCCTGGCAACTGAGTCATTGAACCAAATATGCCACATGAATCAATTATTCCATTTTTCCATTCCCACCGCAGTGGGGATCATTGTAATTTGGAACAGGGAGTGGGAAACTACAAAAAGATTTCCAGTCATGACAATCCTGGCGCATTGGAGGAGTTCATCCGGGTCTTAAATGGAAAGCTTTGGGCCAAGATAATGACTTTCTTCTGCCTTCACACCAACCACAGAATTGGTTCTGCTTATGACGAAAACCACAGCTGTTTTGCCTTCAAGCTTAAGTGACATAAGATAATCAGAGTCCTATTAGGTTTTCTGTAGGCAGGTAGTTCACTTGCCTGCAAAATCCTACAGGTTAATATTGGATCAGAGTCAAAGCGTACTCTATCGATTGTAAAGCTATTCTGTTTAATATTCGGGGTCAAAATTCAACCCGTGGTCTTTTATCAAGAACAATTTTTTTTCCCATCACTTAAATGAAACATAATTCTACCATTAGACCACAAAAACATCTGGTAGAAATATGGACTGGTAGAATACTTAAAACTAATTTAATATTACTATTAATATATTGATATTAATATGGAGTCACATTCTGAATACCATCACATACATAATTTCCCCACAATGCCCCATAACTCCCAAATATTCCAGTCGGAGTCCCATATTGAAAACAGTGGTTACCCAAAACTGGTGACTACAGCAAGAGAAAAAGAAAGATGGTGACATTAGATGAGAGGTCAACAACTAAAATAGAATGCTTGCATTACTCCTTCCGTGCTTTCAGTACTTCAGGTTTTTCTTTAAAAAAGTCTAGACCCCATAGGCAAAGAACAAATGCAAATTTAGAGCAATAAAATTTACAGAAACACTGCTGCCAGATCATATATTGTACAATAATATGTGACTTAGTTAAAATGCCATTGTGACTCATTAATTATAAAAATTCATTGTTAGCAGGAAAAAAAACAGGCATATTTAGTCATTAAATGACAACAAGACTAATTGTCTGAAAGTGAAAACATCCATAAAAGGCATTCCCTTTATTCAAGGGAAAGAGTCATACTTTTATCAAGTACCAATTTTGGCACATTAAAACGATGCATCAAAATTCAAAGAAACCAACACATACATCAACAGTACAGGACATTTAAAATATACCTCCAGCAACCGAAACATTAATTCTCTCCATAATGAACCCAGTGACGTCACAAACTGAAATGGTGTTGCGGTATCCATTTATTGCATAGACCAGGCTACATCTCACCACAAAAACAGAAAACTTCAAACATCTGCTATAATAGGCAAAAGCTATTAATCATATCTTCATTTAAATTTCCTGAAGTAGTGTAATTTTGTACAAGACAGCAGCTGGAATAGAAGATTCGTGAACAATTGATGCACTGAATCATCCAGATAGAGGATACGATCACATCCTTCTTTCTAAAATGATGATAGATGTCAAGCTGCATTTATGTACAGGAGCTCTTATTAATCTAAGAACTTTACAGCTCCTAAACACTTCCACAACTATACTTAGCGTAGTCATGAGAATCTTTTCTTGTCCGTTGAAGTGGTTTTCTTTGACATATCTAGATGTTAAAGTGACTCTGGCCCTCCTTCTGTGAAATTCCTGACTGCTGAGTCCACAACACAGAAGTGTGTTCAACATTAGGATTTTACCTGAGGTAAAGTTTGAGACGACTGCCTTCGTGGTATGCACCTACATGTAGGATGCACATGACTATGGCAGACTAGGACCAACGTTTGTAATGTTTGTACTTCAATCCAAACATGGTCCTCTTGATACAAGAACAATTGCAATGCATCGTGTACATTTTTAGTAACCCAACAGATACGCTGTTCTTAGGCCTTAGCAGATCATTACATTGTGTCTGTGCATGCACTGCACAGCACAGGGTTTTTAAAATTGTATTAGTCCTTGTTTGCATGTTCTTGTTGGCTGTTCATCTGGATGATGTTATTTTGCCAGATTGTAACATTCCTATCATTTGCTAGTCTTGTGGTATCCATTGTCGCTCTGTTTGTTGTTTCCCCATGAGACTCTGGGTCCAATCGTCAATGAGTGGTGTTCAGTGTCAGTGGTGCGTTAACCTCTTCCTGATCTGCCCCCTGCAGTTGGGCGGATGTACTTGTAGTCACAATGGCACAGCTGGTCATTCACATCTACCTTGTATGATCGGGGTGACAACAGCTCCATGCAGATCCCAAGTTGGGCTGGCTTTTGCTGACAGCATTGAATATTCACATACTGACTGGCTCTCCAATACTCAGTTCAAACAATTATTTAAACAGTCTTGGCAAAATTAAATTTTGCTATCTCAACTTATTTTCTCACAATCACCTATTACTATTTCTGGTTTCATTAGCTTTTTTGCTATGGAAAAGATAGAGTAGAGTATTGCGTGTGCAGTGACTCAGTTTTTGTCCTGTTCTACTTTCCATGCCTTCAGGTGCTGCATTTCTCCAGCTGGGTACTGCCTTATGTCCTTGTGGGATTCATTCACCCTCCTCAACTTTTCCATTTGACAGGGGACAGTGTGGAAGTGATGTACACAGTTGAATTTCCCACTCATGAATACAGGGCCTTTGTTACTCATAACAATGTCAGGAATGCCATAATGACTGGAGTGCACTTGGAGGCATCTCTCCTTTCAGTTCCTTCAGGATAAATGGCTATTTTCTTTGTACAATATGCCATCTTGAGCTGTCAATTCATCTCAAATGTACCTGATGTAGCAACGGGTACATGCTTAATGCTCCCCGGCCATCCCTTTATCACAACTCCGAGCCACAGTTAGGGTAAGAGATTTGCACCTTGTTGGATAGCTTGTTTGATTGGACAAAGGCTCCCACACTTCTTATATTCAGAGTCTCGGTAGGTCGACAACTGCTGATGTGTGTGTCGAATCTGGAAGATTTCATCTGTTGTAGCACCCTGCACTGTCTTAACCGAGCGTACTCTCAACAACATGTCGACAATATACAGTTTTCCTCACTTGTGTGCAACATTCAGATGGTAGCTCTGACGTTCTCTGCAGGTGGCTTGGAGCCGACAGCAGCGGCTGAGGAAAATGCTCTGAAGGGGCTCGTGGTCAGACTCAAATGTCACATTGTCTCTTCCAAATGTGAATTGATGGAAATATTCAGAAGCAAAAGACAATGACTGGGCACATCATCATTTGTTTATGGATGCAATTGCACCTAGTTGACCTTGCCGCATTAGGGTTGTTCCATGACCTGTCTCCATGATAGTTCAGCACTGATATTGTCATCACTGGGTTGCTTGATTTTAGTGAATGCTAATTCTTGTTCTGAGCCCCAATACCACTGCACGGCCTTGGATGAGTTAGCATTATTTATCATAAAGGTGAACCATAAAGAAAATCAAACAAATAATTTGCCAAACAGTTGACAAATCCAAATCATTAGCATGCTTTTACATCTATTGGCTGCTGTATAATTTCTACAGCTCTCACATTAAGACTTTGGCGAAGGCAATGTGTGCACACGGAAAGGTCTACGTAGTTGACTTCCAGCATCAATTGTATCTTCCCTTCAACTTTCATGTTCACTTGGTGAGCTATCAAACAGTCACAATAGGTTTTGATAGAGACCAATGATGGCTTCTTCCATTGTATTGCCACATCCACAAACTAGCAGATCAGCAACTCCAGGTGGATCACTAACTCGCTCTCATGTTGTCTGTGTTTATATTTTTCGAGCACTGGAAATTCCTAACATGCTCAACCACCTATAATCGCCTGAAGAGCATCAGAACTTAGTTTTAAAAAAACCCACTATCATCTAACTTCACTTGCCAGCAACCATCCTTGGCATGGCAAATCTAAAACCAGAATTAGGAGAAGTAAGGGATTGAAGTAGCTGTAAAAATGAAACTAGATGTATTTACGTCTCAAAAGAATACTGGAGAGAGATGCTGTCAGTATCATGCAGAATATTTACTCAAAAGAGGAAATGTTCTACAGAGTAAAAATTCCAGCCATAGCCCAAAGTTCAGGCTTGACATTCGATGATTTTGCTTTCTCAAAGTCAAGCTCATGAAAGAAAGGAGGAAACACCCATCAGCAAGAGAATGATCAGAAAAGTTAATTGAAAGCATGTAAGAAGGAAAAAAGTTGTCCTTTTCAATACTTATTTATTTTAACAAAACATCCTAATTTGAAATGCAATGTTGTTAACAAGAAATGTGTTTTAAAAACCATAGAGATTCCTCTGGCAGTAACAGTCATGGGTGTTTGAGTTATCATTACATTAAAAATAAGTGTGCAACCTGATCTGTTACATTTCAGGTGTCGATTTTGCTTCAGTTAGCAAGGTGTAGAGCTGGATGAATGCAGCAGAAGGGTCCAGATCCGAAACACCAGCTTTCCTCCTCCTCTGATGCTGCGTGGCCTGCTGCGCTCATCCAGCTCTACACCTTGTTATCTCAGACTCCAGCATCGGCAGTTCCTACTATCTCTGATATTGCTTCAGTCATGTGTTCTGCAAATTATGTATTAAAATATAAAATGTTACATGTTGTTGTGAAGGCTGTCTTTTAATTTTTGTTTTTAAGAAAGTAGAATGAAATGAAAACTGTTTTCAAAAGGAGGGTTGGAAAAGTTGGATGCAGTTTTGATAGTAAAGTAATCTAACACCCATGGCAGGTAATTTTAACAACTGCTTGAACCAATAGTAATTGAAGTTCAGATTCCTAAATATTTGGAGGTGAGGGTGCCTACTGATTCAGTTGTTGGCTGCAGTTGTCAATGATCGATCTCTTGCTTGCCAGCAACCGAGACTGGATCGAGGGTGGCTGAGCAGCTTGGAGCTGGAAACAAGTTACAAAGAGCTACCATTCAGAAGTATAACTGACCAGTGAAAGAGACCAAACTGAGAGTGTCTCCTCCCAGTCCAGAAGCTACCTGCTCTCTGCAGTCAAAAAAATTCATTTTAAATGCTGAAAAACACTTACTTTTCCTACAGCAGTTGCTGTGACTTTAAATTGATAAAATCAAGAGACATTTTCAAAATAATTTTTATTTTAAAAGAAGTCTTGACAGATGTGGGATTGCTGGCTGGCCAGCATTTATTGTTTATCCCTTGTTGCCCTTGAGAAGGTTGATCCAAAATGCCCACAGGGAAGAAATTCCAAGATTTGACCCAGCAACATTGAAGGAAGGGTGATACATTTCCAAGTCAGGATAGTGAGTACTTGGAGGAAAACTTGCAGGTGGTGATGCTCCCATGTATCTGCTTCCCTGTCCTTCTCGATTACAGCAGTCATACGTTTGGAAGCTGCCTGCTAAATGATCTTTGAATTCCTGCAGTGTATCTTGTCGAAGATGCACACTGATACGACTAAGTGTTGGTGGTGGAGGGAGTGGATGCTTGTGGGTGTGGCAGCTATTAAGTGAACTGAATTAATTACTCTATTTCTTACAAACTAGTAGATGCACCCAGAGAAAAAGACAAAGGTAACAGAACTAAAACAAAAAAGGGGCCTGGACAACTGAAGAATCATTCAACACTGGAACAGAGAAGCAACAACCACAGCACTGACTTTCAAGTTTTTCTACCTTTGCCAATAATCTATCTTTCCTATTTGTTGCTTGTTTATGAAAAAATGGAGAATTTGAAGTGAAATTAGAGTTTTACTTAGTGATATCTGCATGTCTGTAGCTGTAGGTTAATTATTATTTGTAATAATTAGTGTTTAGTCTAGAAACCTGATCTGCGCTTCCTATCAATCTGGATCCTATTGTCACGTAAATTGGGATAGTATTCACACTTTTAAAAAAAACTTTAAATATTTAGTACAACTCCAGGAACAACAGGGCTTGATTTACAGTACGATACCCCCATTGTTTAAAACGGACAGTGGCATGTTGCAAGATCGGAACATTGTTACATTTCTGTCCCTGCTGCCAAGGTGTAATTGAAGTTAGTTTTATGGTTAGAGCTGAGCATATGTTAGTCTTATTTGGTGAAACAACAATAAATCACTCAGATTTCCCCAACAATGATCCCGTCACATTCTGACACACAACTCTCATAAGCAGTTATTTACTATAACTGAATAAGCATTTGGTTGAAGCCATTCCCAGATTTATTCCTAAATTCTTCGGCTTTAAACGTAAAACGTGAATCTTTGCAGATAAATTTACTAAAATTTATAGAAGTTGAGGTATGTCATATTAGGAGACTTGTCAATATACTTGGATCGGCAGCTACACAAATAGCTCAGGTAGAAATATGCCCTACTGCATCAATGTTAACTGTTTACTAGCTTGCTGCTGTAAAGATAGTGCCCACGTTTACGCCCAAGAATTCTATTATGTTGAATTAATCCTTACTTTCAAGTCGCAGTTGCCTATTGCCACCCTTTCCGAATATCAGTACCACTACTTCCCTCTTCAATGTTCAATGGCTTCCTTGTAGCCACAAGTGAACTGCAGAGGTGTTCATTAAAAACTGTCCAAATACTCTGGAATATACATCACCTATTGTCGGAGTTATTTGTTTATGAGGCTGAATTACCTTCTGTAGAATTTTTAAAATTTAGTACACTTTGGTTATTTTTTTTGTTATTAGGGTTTGAAAAAGCTTGCTGTTCTCATCTTCCCTTGTAAATGGGAGAAAGAAAGACATCCGAGAAAACCATTAAGGCA
Source organism: Ginglymostoma cirratum (assembly GCA_024137785.1). Taxonomy (NCBI): domain Eukaryota; kingdom Metazoa; phylum Chordata; class Chondrichthyes; order Orectolobiformes; family Ginglymostomatidae; genus Ginglymostoma; species Ginglymostoma cirratum. The sequence continues at coordinate 5,415,393 of JAHRHZ010000032.1, forward strand.
ATGCACAAGGGAGGGCAACAACACCAGCACACTGAAGGAAAACATAATCTTCAACACCAAGGGGAAAGGAGCACGATTAGCAGTAATACACAAGATAGAAGCACCACATACCGCATATAATTGGTGGGTTCACATTTACTGAGTTCAGGGATGTATAGCTGTCAACCACTTCCAAATCATCAGGCACAGAAAATTTATAACTCCTGATTTTAATGGCAGGCTCTGTATTATTAAGAATTTAACTACACAATGTTACGAGAGAGAACCACACTCTCCTATTCATTAAGGAGCAAGTGTCAAAAGGAGCTTTAATGATGATAATAACAATAATAGTAATAAATAATTTACATAAACAGTGCTCTACCTCGAGCATTGCAGGAGGTGGCTACATTAATAAAATAGTCTGAAGCTTTCTACAATCCTGGCTTTGCTACCCCAGACAAGAACTGAAATAGTTGATCCAGAGGGGAGGAAAAAAAACCAAACCTGACTCTTTAAAAGCAATGTTTATATCAATATTGAAATTGCAAGTGGTAAGGAAAGTAACAAAACACAGGCCAAATAATTGACAGATTCAGGAGCTGAGTCTATTATTAAAAGAACAAAAGATCCCAAGGTTTATAAACTAACTAGATAGGTTTAAAATGTTGCAGTTCATATTTTCCAATTGGACATCAAATCTCTGCCTGAATAAAATGTCGGATCCTGAAAGCTTAAAATTCTAAAATGATGGACGGTCTGGAGCAAAGCACACTTCAAATCATTTGAGAGCATCGTTCTAGAGTATGAAGACTCCCTTGTTCCTATTATAATGCTAGTAGTTTATAGTTATTCTACAGCCAAACTCATGAGCAACCCCACTGTAGCACTTCTCATACAATGTGTCAAAATGTTAAAACATTACGTATAAGATGAAAAGTCCCTAGAATCTGAATGATTTCAGAATTCCCCAGTGAACACTGCTTCATATGGGAGATGAGTAATCAACTTTATATTCCTATAAAGCAAAAAAATCTCAACCAAAACAAAATACTCTCGAATACATAACAATCCGATCAAAATCGACAGAAAGAACATGATAAAACTAGTACCTCAGACTTAAGACGAAGTGTTACTTGGAAAATTACCAAGTGTAATTCTCTAACCAACCGGAAATGCAGTGAGGATTGACCAACATATTTCATTTCAATCTCTACCACCGCAGATTTGAAGATTTTTTTTTAAAATTACCCACACTCGATCACACGCCAGTACAACAATAATAAAAGTCACTGGAAATGGAAATAAGCTCAATGGAGGGCATTCAGTTTTGTACCCACTCCTTTCAATATTATCACTTGGTGCTCTCAACCGTGGTCACATCCATAATCTTAGGGCCGAAACTGGAGGCAGATTTGATGAAGATCTTAATGTGGACTGCAATTAAATTCTGGCATCAGAGCAGAGTCTTGAAAAGCCTGATTGCATGACTATATTGGGATTGTACTGAGTAATTCCTTAAGAACATTCAGGGCAAAACAAAATTAAAAATAACAGGAAAAGTAAATAAGTTTGAAAATCTATAAGTATCAAATACAGCAAAATCCCACAAACTGCAATAACAACGACCAGACCAAGTGTTTGTCAAGGTTAGTAAAGAGTAACTATTAGCTATGACACCGTAAGAACTCCCATGCTTCAAAATAAAGTCATTCACGGGATGTGCACATAGCTGGCAAGGTCAGCAGTTACTGCCCATCATTCTTTCACAATGCCAGGGGATCTTTAATGCCCACTTGCAGGGGCATTTGGGACCCCAGTTTACTATCTCAACTGAAAGACCAATGCCTCCTTTAGTACATGTATTCAGGATTCGGTTCATTAAGGTCACTGGTTCTGATGGAATTGTGCACAAAGGAAGTGGCTACTTTTTCATTAAATCCACAAAGTACCATCATCTTATTGAACCAGAACCTTTTCACTTCCTCACAAACAAATCAACCCCACACACATTCAGTGCTAACTGAAAAACCCATGTTCAGGTCAAAATCATTTATGATGCACCTCACTTCCCACACCATAATGAAACGTTCAACCCAACTACCACCCATCTTCCATCTTGATGCACTAAATGGTCGAGTCTTCCAGAGATGAGCTACCGGTAGACATCCTCTGGATCATATAATAGGAAAGATGGGGAGTCACTACCAAGTTCCCATCTGCTGAATGACAGGCTTTCAATTATCATGTCGAGAGGTCCCTGCTAAACAGGTTAAGGATTGCCAGGCCATTGCACAGACAATCTCCACCATTAGAGCCCCAGTACAAACTTGAGCTTGTGGAGACACATAAGCAACACTACACATTACAGGCAATGTCCCCTCAATAGACTAAATCCACACCCTTACGGCACATTGTATAATAAATTGTCCTCTGTTCCGATAAGGGATTTCTAAATGTAAATCAAACAACCACGTGATGCTTGTGACAGTAGTCAGAGAAGTAGATCTCCAGACCTTTGTGCTTGTTAGCTCAATTCTGGCTTCAGTCCACTAGCCAACATGGGCTCACGTTACTGTGTAGAAAGAACTTGCTGTCATTTAGATTTTACTGTAGCTCATTTCACCAGCACTTGCAATTGAGTCAAATAATGAGCAAGGGTGGCCAAACAGTTACTGGGATTCAGTATTTCCAATTAACTACACAATTAAGCACTTACATACGAATGTGGTTCCCATTTCAAATAAGGGTATGTAGACACTACATCCATTTCAAACAAGTTGAGCATAATTAAAGTTGTATTCTTGGTCAAAATGTTATCTGACTAACAAGAAATAGACAAGAAAAACAAACCCAATATATTCACAATGACACTGTTTCCAGCGAGTTTAGACCGTTTCATTTCATAAGTAAAAAAATTTAAACTGAATTACGGATGGGTATAAATAGAATTCATTTCAATCTTGGGAAGAGGCCAACTGGCCAGGTCTTCATTCCAGTTCCATTTCCCTGTCCTTTGTCTGTGAATTACTACATTCAGCCTTTTCAAATACCTTTCCAATTCCACTTTAAAGTGTCACTGAGGCAGAGATCATAATGTCAACTTCTGGTAGAGCATTCCAGTTTTGAATAACCTACTTCCCCCAACTTTCCTCGTCTACCCTCTGGTCAGAACCTTAAGCATATGCTTCTTGTCAGCAGTCAATCCACTGGAAGAAGTTTTTTCAGAGTCATAGATTCATACAGCATGGATGCAGATCTTTCGGTCCAACCACTCCACACTGACCACGTTCCCAAACTAACCCAGTCCCACTCGCCTGTGTTTGGCCCATATCCCTCCAAATCTTTCCCATTCATGTAATTATCAGAATTTGTTTTAAACACTAACTGTAAATCCATACACCACTTCCTCTGGCAGATCATTCCACACAAACCGCTCTGAAAAAGATCCCTCGTGTCCTTTTTTAAAGTTTTTCTCCTCTCACCTCAAAAATATGTCCCCCCCGCCCCAGTTTTGAACTCCCCACTCTAGGGAAAAGACACTGACCTTATCTATGCCCCTCATGTTTTTATAAACCTTAATAAGGTCGATCTTCAGCCTCCTACACTGCAGTGAAAAAGTACCAGTCTAATTTTAGATCTCAAACCGTCCATTCCTGGCAACATCCTGGTAAATATTTTCCAAACCCTCTGCAGTTTAATAGTAACCTTCCCATAACTAGGCGACCAGAACTAAACATGGTATTCCAGAAGAGGCCTCACCAATGTCCTGTACAACGTCAACATAACATTCCAACTCCTATACTCAATGATCTGAGCAATAAAGGCAAGCGTGCTAAATGCCTTAACCACCCTGTCTAGCAATGACTCAAATTTCCAAAAAAAGAGTTATGTATCCGATCCTTAAGTCTTATTATTCTGCAACACTATCCAGAGCCCTACCATTAATCGTATAAGTCCTGTCCTTGTTTGTAGCACCAAAATGCAATACCGCACATTTATCAAAATTAAACTCCAGTTACCACTCCTCAGCCCATTAGTCCAATTGATCAATATCTCTTTGTAATCTTTTTTCATATTTACGTCCCCAAAATCTTTCATAATTCAAAAACAAAAGCAGTGCTACTGAATCCACTCAAAATCCTTTGTTCCTGTAGGAAAAAAAGGTCATTATTCAAGCCTCAACAAATAACCTCCTATTCCAAGTATAATTTCAATGGAATCTGAATGACTTTGTACTTCAAATCATTCCAAAATCCTCCTGATAATAGGGGTGTCCAGAACTGTGCAAAATACTGCATATTTTCTAACCGTTGTTGCATACAAATACAAAACAAGTGTGCTTTACACATTTAATGTTTCCATGGATGAAACAAAATACCCCTGGCTTTTCATGGCCTATTCTTTAAGTAAAAATTCAAAGGTCTATATATTTAGCCATGTTGATGCATCAGATCTGACCATTTTAGATACAAATCTTTTAATGGGTCTTACTCTCAATATGCCACTCATATTCCACAAAAAAATTGCATTTTCTAACCATGTCATAGCAATCAGGCTTTACATATAATGTAATCTGATCATGTATCTTGAGAAACCTGTACAAGAACATAAATAGGTATGGCATAATCAGTCGATGAAAGTGTGCCAACACATACTAAACTGGGCGTAAACACTTGTTAATGGTAGAGAAACTGCACTCTCAAGTGGAAGGTTGCACCACACTAAAGTCAACCAAATACTTCACATTTCAGATGGGGATGGGGATGATGATCCTAGATCATAGATTGTGGTCTACCACCCACATCCTTCCTCTGCCCAGGGCATTAGGACCAAACTAGCATGGGGAGAATGGGTGGGGGTGGGCAGAAAAGGGAATCAATTTTAGCAATGACATGTTAGCGATAATGTTAATGATCAAATTATCAATTTCTGAGGAGCTACTGATCAAGTCTATTTTAGTGACTTAGAAACAGGACAACAAATAAAGTTAAGCAGACATTGCAGCAAGCCAACTGATCGCGTCCAACAGGACAAAGCCAAACAACTGTCGGGTGGAGTCGCAATGTGGTCTTTGTTTTAATTCATCTATGGGGTATGGGGCTCCCTGGTCAGGTCAACATTTATTGACTGTCCATAGTTGCCCTCAAGAAGGCAGTGATGAGCTGCCTTCTTGAATGACTGAAATCCATGTGCTGGTGGACCTGCAATGCTTTCAGGGTGGGGAGTTCCGGAATTCTGATCCAGTTACAGTGAAGGAATGGCAATACATTTCAAAGTCAGGATAGCGAGTGGCTCGAAGGCAAGTGGTGGTGTTCCCACATATCTGCTGCCCTTATCTTTAAATGGCAGCAGTTGTGGGTTTGAAAGGTGCTATCTAAGGATCTTTGGTGAATTCCTACAGTGCATTTTGCAGATGATATTCACTTGCTGTATGTCAGTACAGAGAGTGAACTTTCCTGATGCCAAACAGGCAGGCCGTTTTGACCTGGATGATGTCAAGCTTTGATTGTTGCCGGAGCTGCTTTTGTCGAGGTAATGGAATACTTCTCCTGTCCAAACTATGCCTTGACGATGGACAGGTTTTGGGGAGCCAGGAGGAGAGTCACTCACTGCAGGATTCCTATACCTTCTGACTTACACTTGAAGCCATAGTATTTATAAGGCAAGTCCAGTTCAGTTTCTGGTCAATGGTAACCTCTCAGTGTTGATAGTGGGGGAAATCTAGTGATGGTAATGTCATTGAATGTCAAGGGGCGGAGGTTAATTTCTCTCTTGTTGGCAATGGCTTGTAGCACAAATGGTACTTGCTACTTCTCAGTCCAAACCTGAATATTGTCCAGACTTACTGCATTTGGACTCGCAACATTTCTGTATTTGACAAGTCGCAAATGGCACTGAATATCATGCAATCCTCAGCAACCATTTCTACTTTTGACATTATGTTGAAGGGAAGGGCATGGATGAAGCAACTGAAGATGATTCTATCTAGAATATTATACTGACAACTATGGGACTCTTGGGGTGGAGAAATCGCATCCCTACCTTGGAACCTGGAGACCCAATTTCAAGAGCCACCTGTTTCAGAGGTGTGTAACAACATCTCTGAAAAGGTTGATTAGAAAATATCTGTAACTGAGGAACTCCTGTAAGGATATCCTGGAACTGAATTGACAGACCTCTCTTACTTTGCCAGGTGTAATTCCACCAGTGGAAAACTTTGTCTAATTCCCATTGACTTCAGTTCTGCTCGAGCTCCTATAGGCAAAGGCAGCTGCTCTGATCACACTTCTGACGTTCAGCTCTTCTGCCTATGTTCAAACTAAGCTTGACACCATCCAGGCTAGAACAACCTGCTGCAACGAGCAGCCAAGTAGCCCTGGTACTGGAACTCAAACTGAGCAGTGAACAGGTTATTTCTAAGCAAGTGCTGCTTGATAGGACTGACAATCCCTTTTACCACTTTATTGCCGAGTAGATAGATGGTACAGCAATGTGTGTTAAATTTGTCCTTTTTGTGTACAGGATATACCTGGACAAATTTACTGCATTCTGAGGTAGATGCCAGCATTGTAGCTGTACCAGAACAACCTGTCTAGGGGGGCCTCACCAGGACAACAGCTCCCATTCCTGTTCACGTGGGAATGATAATAGTCTAATGTTCAATTGTTCATCATGAATTGATGAATTCCCTGCACTGCTCTATTTAACGTAGTAAAACATAATAAATTATGAAGCAGTCAAATCATGTAAATTATCAGATTGCTACAAGCTGCAGCTTGTAACAAAGCAGACCAACAGCCAGGCAGAGTCACGTCAATATATGGAGTCCTTGGGAGGTGAATCCTCTTAAAGGCAAGCTTCACAGAGGTTTCCCTTTTGTGTGAATCCAATTTAGGTGTTAGTGATAAAAGAAAAAAGGACATAGTAGAAGGTAAAGAAGAATAATTTCTTATAGAGTTTTAAATGGTGAGAAGGTAGATTAGCAAATATGCTGGCAATAATGACAGTGAAAAAGATACTTTATGATGACACAGACTGGGAAATAAAACACATTGCTAAGAGTAGGGCTTGAAAACAAAAAAATGTCGTCCACTGAACCTAATCAGTCAATATAATTCCAACTCACTAAGGGAGGAAGCAAGTTTGGATCTGGCCTTGTGAAATAAAGTAAGGCAAGTGGGGTGTGTTTAATTAGAAGAACATCCAGCTAATAGTGATCACAGTGCAATTCAGTTTAAAGTAATCAGGGAGACAGACCAGGACATATCACAGGTAAATATGGTCAAATGGAAAAAGCTCATTTTGGTGGTTTAAGGTGGTACATAATTTACAAAAGAATTGCAAGATAAAGTACTGAAGTAATGGAGGGTAAACATAAAAGAGATCATTCCAGTATAAGCCAAGTGTATTCCTTAGAAAGGTAGGATTAGATCATCTAAAAACTTAGGTAACGTTTCGGGTCCGGTGACCCCAAAACATTAACTCTGAAGGGAAAAACACAAATGCTGCCAGACCTGCTGAGCTTTTCCAGCAACTTTGTTTTTGTTCGTGATTTACAGCATCCAATGTTCTTTTGGTTTTTAAAAACTTAGGTGCGTGGGATAGAAAGTAACAGTTGAAATAAGGCAAAATTTCATTTTGGGCAATCGTCAATAGCTATTTTTGTTTTTTTGAGTCTTCAACATAAAGTTTAGAAAAGCATTTCACAGGAGCATTACAAAGTTAAATTAGGCAACAAAGATAGGACTTGGGTATATAACTCAACACTTGACTGACAAGGTTGGTTTTAACAAAGAAGACAGGCAGAGATTTAGAGATGAGACTTCCTAATTGAAAGGCAGGATAGGTCTGAAAACGCAACTGGTCTGCTGCTACATTGCTATTACCCCAAATCGCTTACAAGCCAAGAAAATTTGAGGGGTAAAAATCTACGACTAATTAACAACCAAAGGGTTTTGGTGAATGAATGGAAACAAAATTTCAGAACTTCAGCTTGGTCTTTAAATCTTACAAAGTGGATACAATCTTTGGGCCGAAGTGACGGAATAATTTTGCCAATATGACGGTGTCCATTTGGAATAGAAGAATCAGCACGACAGGTCCAGAAGGAGAAGCCAGATCAAAGTCAAAAACAAACCAGGAACAGCACAGTTGGAGGCAGCAAGTAAGCTCACACCAGATAGTGAAAGAAACTTGGGACAATTCTTTTTAAGGCTGCTTCTGAACTCCCTGTGGACCACAGTGGGAAATAGTCAATAGGGTGTTTTCCAGGTTGGCTATCAAGTGCCAGAGCATATAGGTTCTCTATCTTGGCAAACTGCAATGGAAGATAACTATTCAACTTAAAATAAGTGAGTCTTGCAAAACACTGGGGGTGGGAAGGGGGTTAAACCCATCCACATGGGGCCTGCAGCTGACGAGAACTTAGTTGGGCAGGTCTGCTTGACGCAGAGCTTGCATCCTGCCAGCAGAGAGCAACTGCCAGGCACTTAACACAATCCCCCCTTCCCTGCTGAAATCTGAAGGAGAAAATCCAAATTAGTCTCCTTTAATTGCTCTGAGGCCCTTAATAAGCCATCCCGCGTCAAAGGCTGTTTGGAGCCATGGAAATTGCACACCGGACAGGCTATTCTTAACTCCCACTGTTATTAGACTATATGCGAGAAAGGGGAAGGGATTATGTGGCTTCAAAATCAAGCCCTTAGTTAAAAAAGTGAAGGCCAATTGTTATGCCAGATTTTATTTCATTTCAGCATTAATGCCTAATACTATTTGACGTGTGGTAACAGGATTGTTACAAGATCAATACTGAAATTTTGTTGTGTGTCATCAGGATTACCAGTTGAGTAGTCAAAAAATAAAATTATGAAAAGATGAACTGGAATATTTTAGGTTGTGACTTAGGCCAACGCTGTAAAATATATTACAACAAATCTAGTAATAAATTTTTTTTTTCTAAAAACCTAACCACAAGGTCAAGGTATCACAAAACATTTCATATCCAATTAAGTTCTAAGGCATAATCATGGTTTTGTACACAATCAATGTTCCCAAAACAGAATATGGGACAAACGACAACTTAATCTGCTTTTTCAATGGCGTTTGTTAGGGCAAGAACACGAGTAAAGATACTGAAAGAACTATCATCACTTTAGATAGCATCATTGAATATTTCACCTTCACACAAGACAGTACCTCAATTTAACATCTAGAACATCTGTAAAACAAAATATAGCACCAGAGAGTCAACCAGCTGACATGCTTAATTCCTGGAACGGAGTTTGGAATTACAATCTCTTGACGCAGACGAAAATGATTCTAAACAACAAGAAGAGATAGTATTGTGTCCCTTTACAATCCATTCTTTGTATGCTGTAAGTAAGATCAAAGTTTCAAATACTAGTAATGATTATGCATATATCAAGTATCCAAATGTTTATCCTGAAACTGCACAGGTTGACAGTGCAGAGTTGATTTTACTTACCCAATGTATATTTCACCAGAATCAGAAATTAGGCATTTTGCACTTCAATTGTTAATCATTACACAGAATGCATATGCATTCTATGATGTGCAATTCTCATGAGGGATCAAGGATAGTCAGGGTACTAAAACCAACAGCGTTCAGTGGGAAAGGAAAACTAACTTGGAACTGTCCTGCATGTTATAGGATTCTTACCAGTATCTCAATTCAACCCTGAGGCCAATTATGTACTTTCATAAATTGTACAGACCTTAATTAGGCACTATGTCAACAGATTTGCACTTTGCCAGGACTGCATGCACATACCTCAAAAAAAGGTTCTAACCAATTATAGTTTAACACAAATTAGAATTGTCAAGTTCAGAAAAGCAGCAGCTCCTCTTAATCGTTATTCTTCAAATTTAGAGCATTTTCAACCTTGTTAGTTGTTTTGAAAAATCTGGAATGAAACAAAACAGATTGCAACAGATCTTATTCCATGACTGAAAACAAAAATGCTACCAATCACAGTGGGTCAGGCTGCATCCATAGAAAGAAAGCAAGCAGGGCTCTGAAGAAATCATCTAGACCCGAAACATTAGCTTGGTTTCTCTCCACTGATGCTGCCTGGCCTGGTGCAATTGCCAGCATTTTGTTTCAGTTCAGATTCCAGCATCTGCAATAATTTGTTTCTATATCTTCTTCCACTGCTGTCTTTAATCTAGCTACACAACTGCAGTGAAACTTTCAGAAAACGACCATTTCCTAACACACTAGAAAAGATAAAAGAAAAAACCTCAAAACACATCTCAGCAACTGCCTCAAGAACTGCAGAGTTACAGGGTTGGGTAAAGCAGAACAGGTCTTTTATAATTACTGAGTTATTCTAATTTTTGGTCTGGTGTTCGACACATAAATCGTTGGAGAAGCTGCTTTGAACAGTTATTTTCTCAAGCATTTATCCTGCATCAACATTTGAAAAAAACCCAAGCTGAAACTCTTACAGGCCACTAACAACTGATTTTAAAAAAAAAAAACTTTTCTTCCTTGCACTCGAAGTTCTAAACAATTTCATTGATTATTTGACACTGACAGGGCAAGTTCCACTCTTGGTGGAACTGAAACTGAAACAGAAACAGAAATAGCATGACAGTAAATCTACTGCAGAAAGCTAAACCCTCTAAAGCAAATCCATGAGGGGATAATAGCTGCACAGAACGAATAAAAGAAATTAATTGGAACAAATGATATCGCAACAGTCAAACTAGGAGACCCTCAACTCTTCACATTCCTCACACTAAGTATCCCTTGCCAAACTAATGATACCATTAACATTGTAAAAACTCCACGTACAAGCTCATTGCTGGTAGAATTGCAATATCTTCCAATACCAAATCAACTTGGAGTGTCACGCAAGCTTTAATTTTATTTTGGTTAGAACACGGTTTGGAGATGTTGGTGTAGTTGAAAGGCTTAGAGTTTGGGGCTCTGGGTTCAAATCCCACCGTGGCAGATGATGGAATTTTAAATTTAATTAATACTAAAGAAAGCAGCAAGCTTACTGGCGATCATTTAACCACTGTTCATTTCTGCAAAGAAAAATAAACTTCTGGTTCACCAATGTCCTCGTGGAATGAAAATCTGTTGTCCTTATCTGGTCTGGCCTACACATAATTGCAGACCCACAGAAATGTGGTTGACTTTCAACTGCCGACTGAAAATGCCCTAGCAAGCCATTCAGTTGTATCAAACCACGACTAAGAGCAAATAAAGGAATGAAACCAAGAAGATCACCCAGTAATGACAGTCATCTTACCAAGATCTTGGGGCTTGTGCCAGAATTGGGACAGCTGTCCCACAGATTAAACAAGCAATAGCCTGAAGTTGTTTGTGAAGCATACGATTCTAAGAGAATTATTATGCGCTGGAAACTACTAAAATCATCCAAGCGTTTTTGTGTCCCACTAGCAGGGCAGACCCACAGGAGGTGGCAGCACAGCAGTACACAATCTGTGAGCCTTAACCTGTACTCCAGACACCATCGCGTCAGGTCAAATATGGGCAAAGAGACCTCCAGCTGACAAATCAGTACTCCTCCATATTGAATACAGTCTGAAGGCATCCAAGTTAATGGTAATGGCACAGCATGTACTTTGGATGGGGAACTTCAAGGTCCATCACCAAGACTGGCTCAATAGCAACAGTGAGTTTGCAGAGCTGTAAAGAATATAGCAGGTAGACAGGTTCTGTGACACGTGCTGAAGGGGCCAAGAGGGGAAAGTTCTTTTTGACCTCATCCTCACCAATCTATTTGCAGCAGATGCTTTCAGCCATGATAATGTTGGTAGGAATGGCCAGTGCACAGTTCTTGTGGAGATGGAGTTGCGTCTTAACATTGAGGACATTGACACACCATGGTGTGTCAACTATCAGCATGCCAAATAAGAAACTTCAAACAGATCTAGCAATTCAAGTCTGGGCACCAATAAGGCACTGTGGATTATCAGCAGATGGTATTCAACCACATCTGTAACCTCATGGCCTAACACATGTCCAGCTTTTTCATTACCATCAAACCGAGCAGTCAATCTCAGTTAGAGGAATACTGCAGGAAGGAAAGCCAAAAGTAGCACCAGAATACTTAAAAGTGCAGTGTCAAACAGGTGACATGTGTCAAAACAGCAGAAGCAGTATGCAATAGACAAGGTAATATGATTCCACAACCAATGGATCAGACCTAAGCTCTGCAGTCTTGCCATATCCAGGTGTAAATGGTAGAGGACAGCTAACATGAGTTGGAGGCACCACAAGAATTCTCATCCTCAAAAGATGGGGGTGCCCATCATATTAATACAAAAGTCAAGAGTGAAATATTTGCATCTCTCATCAGCCAGAAGTTCTGAGTAGATGATCCATCATTTTCTCCTCCTGAGGTCCCTAACACAGAGATGCCAGTGTTCAGCCAATAATTCATTCTGCATGATATCAGGAAACAGCTGAGGCAATGGATAATGCAAAGACTGACAAAATCATGACAACAATACCAAAGAACCTTTTCTCCAGAAACAGCCACACCATTAGCTGAGCTGTTCCAGCAAAGCTGCAATACTAACCCCTACCCTGCTTCCTCTAAGCTTTGCCTCTGGGAGGGTCCGCACACACCAACTGGACTGTAGAAGCATACAAGCAATGACTCATAGTACTGAAAGCTTCTGCTGTGTACGGAATTTAGAAGGTAATGTAAAGACAGGAATGTTCAGAGCGAAAGCAGCTACTATCCAACAATTCTGCTCTCAATCATCAGCAAAATGATGGAATGATTCATTGATACAGCTATGAAGTAACACTTGCAAAATAATAGTCTGGTCATTGGATTCTGCTAGGGCCACCCAGCATCTGATCTCATTACAACCTTGATCCATACATGGACAAAAAACAAGGGAGCTGAATTCCAGACAGAAGTCAAGAGTGACTGCTTTCGGCATCAACTGAATTTGAGACACAGAGACTGAACAAAACTGGAGTCAATGGGAATAGAGGGGAAAATACTTCTTAGTCATGAGTCATAAGTAAAACAAACAGACAGTTGCAGATAACAAGGTGTAGAGCTGGATGAACACAGCAGGCCAGGCAGCATCAGAGGAACAGGAAAGCTGACGTTTCGGGTCTGGACCCTTCTGCAGAAATGGGAGAGGGGAAGGGGGCACGGTGATAGCAGGTAGATAGTGGAGCAGATAGGTGGGAGAAAAGACGGACAGCTCAAGGAGGCAGGGTTGAAGCTAGTAAAGGTGAGTGTAATTAGGAAGTTGGGATGGGGGTTGGTCAGTGAGATGGGAGGAGTGGGTGGAGCACCTATCCACACTTCCTGCCTCACTGACCAAGCCCCACCTCCACTTCCTACCTACACGCACCTTTACTAGCTTCATCCCTGCCTCCTTGAGCTGTCCATCTTTTCTCCCACCTATCTGCTCCACTATCTACCTGCTATCACCGTGCCCCCTCCCCCTCTCCCATTTCTGCAGAAGGGTCCAGACCCGAAACGTCAGCTTTCCTGTTCCTCTGATGCTGCCTGGCCAGCTCCACACCTTGTTAGCTCAGACTCCAGCATCAGCAGTTCCTACTTTCTGAGACAGTTTGCAGTCGTTGGAGGTCAATCATCTCACCCCAAGGACATCACCATAAGCAGTGTCACTCAAGGTCATGAGCTAGTCCCAGCCATCATTAGTTGCTTCGTCAATTACACTCCCCTCATTATATGGTCTGAAGTAGGGATGTGCTTTGATGAATACACGACATTCAGAATGAGTACATCAAGACTCTCCAAATACTGAAGTAGTGCACGCCGAAATGCAGCAATACCTGTACGACACCCAGACTTGGGCTCGTAAGTGCCAAGAAACATTTCTGCCACATGTGCCAGGCAATGGCCTTCTCAGAGAGAACCTAAACGTTGATCCTTGATGTTCAATGGTATTAAAGTTGACGAATCTCCTATCAACATTCCAAGAGTCACCACGGACCAGAAACTGAACTGAATGAGCCATAGAAATACAGCGACTGCAAGACAGGTCAGCAGCTCAGAATACTGTGGCGAGTAACTCATCTCCTGTCTCTCCAAAACCTGTCTGTTATTTTCAAGACACAAGTCAAGAGTAAGATGGAATACTCTCTATTTGTCTGGATGGGTCCTTCTCCAAGGACATTCAAAAAGCTTGACACCATCCAAGACAAAGCAGCACTATTACTTGGCATCAATCCACCACCTTCAGCATTCAGTTTCTTTCCCAGTTGACATGGAGGTGACAGTGACAGCAGTCCAGGCTACCAGATGGTAGCGTGTACCATCTACAAGGTGCACGACAGTAACTCAACAAGGTTCTTCTGGCAACATCTTCTAAACCTGCACTGCTACCAACTAGAAGGACAGGAGCAGCAGACGCACAGGAACACCATCACCTAGAAGTTCCCTCCAAGCTAGTCACCATCTTGACCTGGGAACATATCACTGTTCCTTCACTGCTGCTGGATTAAAATCCTGGAATTCCCTTCCTAATGATACTTGGGCATTTCTATACCCCAAGAACTGTCATAGCTTAAAATAGCAACTCACCACCATCTTCTCTAGAGCATTTAGGGGATGGGCAATAAATGCTGGCTGAGTCAACAATATCCATATCCCACGAATGAATAAAAACAAATTGATCTCCATTTCTGAAGAAGGGTCTAGGCTCGAAACGTCAGCTTTCCTGCTCCTCTGATGCTGCTTGGCCTGCTGTGTTCATCCAGCTCTACACCTTGTTATCTCCGATGACCTTACTATCGTTTTCATGTTGCCATTGCTATCCACAATCATAAAACTCTGGTTCACAAATATTCTTTGAGTGGAAATCTGCTGCCAGTATCTGATCTGGTTTATATCTGATTCCAGACCCACAGCAGATGCCTTCTAAAACGGTTTACCACTCAGTTCAAGGGCAATTAGGGATGGGCAATAAATGCTGGCCTTTCCAATGACTCCCATATTCTGTGAAAGAATAAAATTGAAGCAAAATTTGAACTATTCCCACAACCCTTTCACTGCTTTGTTATTACCAGACTGCTTATCCACCATCAGGCTTGGACAAGTTGCAATGTGCTCAATTTAAATAATGGGGTAGACAAGGTTGTTAGCTTTGATTCCTAGTCACAAACATTCAACTTTTACCAACAATTCCACCCCTTATCTAAACAAGCTGTACCAGATTGCAGTGAACTTTACTGTCCTATCAGAGATCAGGGGCTTCTGAACTCATCTCCAACACAGACTGCCCACTTCCACCATGAGTCAGCCTTCATCTCCACCATCACTTCAATATACTTGCTGCCAAAACTCTTCTCCATGCCTTTTGTCAATCCCAGAGTGCAGTGCACTATTCCAATATTCTCCTGGCCAACTACCCATCTTCCATCATGCAGCAGCTGCAGTGTTACTCAACCTTTGCTGTCTAAATACTACAAGAACTATGCCCCACTGGTTCAACACCCCTGCACACAATAACCTACTCTGGGAGTACTGCCAACCAACACTACAAATGTAAAATTTTCATCTATGTTCAAATCTCTCAGCTATCTTGCCTATATGTGTCACTCCATCCAATACTACAACCATTTGAGGACTCTACATTCCTCCAATTGTGGACTCTTCTGCACCTCCTGTCCACTGTACTCCAGCGCTGACAGCTATGCCTTCAATCCTGTGGATTCCAAGCCCCCCTCATTCTCCTCCAAGACTCTCCTTAATACTTACCTGTTTTGTCACTTGCTATGGCAGCAATCTTTGTATGGTTGTTTATTTTCCCTTAACTACATTCAAGGCATTTCACTAAGTTAAAGGCACTATAAAAATACAGTTGTATTTTGAACTGTTGTATACAGTTACAAATTAAAATGACTACATGCACAAAGTAATGGGGTGTGACTGGCAGAAGTGAAGTTATACTTCAATTAAAAAATGAGAGAAAAACCAGCAAAAAAATCTGAACAACTACACTTGGTAACTCAATATCACAATCCCATACAAATTACTTGCAATAAGGTGTGGCTGCAAACTTTTTAAGAGAACTGTTTTTAGGGCATCACTATGGCAACAATGTGGTCAGAAATAAACAGGTACAAACATCAAAATGGAAGAAAATTTTATAGAAATTACCAGCCCAAATATTACACTAAGTGAGCACATTGTACGTTTATTAGGGAGTCAGTTGGCAGGCTGTGACTAACTCCAGAATGAAATAGAATGATCTCAGAGTTTGGAAAGATTAATCACCTAGACTGCATTCAGCTTCTTTTTACATACTGGGCTCAAAGTCCAAACATTACCCTCTAAAAGGAATTTAATAAAAACTGACATTTAAATAGAAACAGGTCTATAATTGCTAGTGAAGAGTTTAAAAGAAGTGACAATTAAGATTTTCCTTTCAGGAGCATGGATTATTACATTCAGATGTGTGGTAGACCCAGGCGGTGTTAGGCTGCTGAGATGTGTCAAACATTATTGAACATTACATTTATAAATAATGCATTTTTTGAAATACAACTTAGGGCCCCAGTAGTAACGACCCTAGATAAAAGAACATTTCTGGCCGGTCAGGAGAGCAAAGAGAGATTCAAAAGTTCAAGTCATATTTGGAGGTGAAAGTGAAAAGGAGACCATTGTATGCTGGGTCGCATACTACCTTCTCTTTTTCCTAAAGTGCAGGAATAAATACATTTTAGCATCGTCCACACGAGTAAATGAACACAGACAGCGAACCCGCACAGACATTAATCAGGAATCGCTGCCCGGGCTCGTTCTCGGTTGAAAAAAAACTCAAAATTTAAACTGGGAACACAGAGGACAGAAAAGGACGATTACCACCATGCGCCGAGTTTAAATTAATTTCGCAACCGCACTTCCCAGAAAACATTCAAAAAAACCTTCACAGCAAAAAAAAACAAAAAAACCCAAAGAAGCATCAAGATTATTGGAAGAGTCGAACCATGGGAACAGCTCTAACAAATGAGGCCAGGGTCTAGGGGAAATAAAAATCACTAGAGAATAATTTCCCGAGATCAGCAGCTTCAAGGGTGAGGCAGATCGTGAGTTAACAGGGAAACAAAGTCCAATGTTAGCACTGTTTGTTTTCTTGAACAAAAAGAAGCCGAATGGGCTGAGAATAGTTATAAAGCCAGGGCAAACGGCTTGGGAGTGTTTCAATGGATCGTGTGTATCTCGTGAAACGCTTTCACACTGTCCTCACTCAGCACTTCCCCCGGGGATCACAGCGCTCTTATCCCACGTCCCCTCTCGCAGCCCTCGGCTTGGCGTTCACTCCCCGTCCCTCAGTATCGCAGCCTCCGGGACTACGCTCAGGACAGATGTGAGAATACAGGGTTAGTGTTAGGGGAATAGGAAATTCAGAGGTTCTTCACCGCAGCCAGCGCCCCCACACTTACCCCAACTGACCACCAGAAGCAGCAGCAACAGCGAACGCTCCATCCTCTCCCAGGATCTATCTTTCCGGCAAACACTCCCCGAAGACAGGAAAAAAAAATCCCTCCCCCTCTCACTCTCAACTGGAGACTTTCCAACAGCTCACTCTGTCTCCAGGTGGCACTTCTTGCAAAATGAGCCAATTCCAGACAGAAACTCCAAACTTCTCTTTTCAAACTTAAACTTTATCTACTGCCAAAAGGTTTATTTTATTTTTGGGAACGGGAAAGCCCGAAGCGAACTTTAACAGTCAAACACTTGGAAAGTTTTTGATGCTTCACTACAGAGTCCAGATGGAAACACCCAGGAACTCCCCCTTCTTTCAGGTAATTGGCTCCGTTAAAATGGGAGGGCAGAGACGTCAGGCGACACTCCCAAAAAAAATCAAATGATTGCAATCCTGCCTCATGGGAATTTTTATTTTCTGCAGCTGGAAGATAGGTTATTTGTTCATGTTCGTCGATATCCCTTCGTTGGAAAGCATTGGGATCAATGCAGATTATGATTCGGCGTTGGCATTCGGTTGCTGAGAGTTAGCATCACTTCCTCTGCGAACATTCGCCTCATCCTGCAAATAAGTGTTTAAGACATCCTAATTCAAATTGGGCAACTAGCATGGTTTTGCCCTGGATGGATGTTGTGCAACATAAAATCAATTCACACAGAAAGAAAAAGCAATCGATCTATTTTCCTGTAATCACAATCGATTCACACTCCTAGGGTTGAAGGTTCAAACCCCACGTCTCAGACTTGAACCTAACAGGTAAGCACTGAAGAAGTGCTAAACTGGGAGAGGCATGATCCCTCAGATGAAGATAAAAGGTACATAGACACCTTGGCATTATTGGGAGAAGAGCAATGGAGTTTTCCCATTGTCCTGGATAAAATGTATCCCCCAACCAACACCAAAACTGTTAATCTGATCCTTTGATTCGTTGCTGTATACAATTTGATTACTACATTGCCTCCAATTCAACGTGACTAAATTTGTGGATGACTACTGAAATTTAGTTGAACTGCTTGCTGACACCATGACACATGACATAGACTATTTGAGTACCATGGTTAATTCCATCTGAGCTCAAACAGATAAATTAATACAGCATCAGTTCCCAAATTAATTGCATGTTTTTGCTTTCACTTCTCTACCTAGCAGAATTTGACTTTTACTCATATGGACACGATTCTTTCTATGTTACAATTTAGGTTTTTTAAAAAAAGAAATTATCTTTTTAACATCCTTCACTAACTTGTAATTTATCAAAAGATCATTTTGCAGCCACCTTCTTTAAAAGGTGAAAAATACAAGTTGGTACAGCCTTTTTTTTTGCCTCAAACCTTTAACACTAGGGGTTTAACTTTAATTTAACTCGCCCAGTAAGGAAGAACCACCATTTTTACATCATTGACTTTATTGGCATGTAAAAGCACATACTGAGGAAAACAGTTTGTTGATCCAATCCGAGATAACAAAGCATGGGGCTGGATGAACACAGCAGGCCAAGCAGCATCATAGGAGCAGGAAAACTTGACGTTTCGGGCCTAGACCCTTCATCAGAAAGATGATGTTTTTGCATCAGAAAGCCTTGTTATCTCGGATTCTCCAGCATCTGCAGTACCTTTTACCTCTGTTGATCCAATCCCATCAGTTTTCTGTTGGGTGGATTACCTTTTAATTAGCCCTAAGGAACGATTTTTATATCTTCTGTCTGGATTCTTACCAATGTTATATGTGCCCTTAATGTTTTAATGTTTAGGTTTGGGCACATTTTGCAAAGTGTGAACACTTTTCGTGTCATCCCTTCACAGGATGTGGCAACATTGGCTAGACCAGTATTTATTACCCATCCCTTAATTGCCCTTAAGAAGCTGCCTTTTTGAAATACTGCAGCCCCATTGGTGTAGCAATACCCACAGTGCTGTTAGGAAAGGGCTGTAGGATTTTAATCCAGTGACAGTGATGTATGGCTTGAAGGTGAACTTGCAGGTGGAGGTGGTGCCCATTGCAGTTATTCATGCCCCCTTCTAACTTATATTCTAATATTTTGGCTGTACAAAGCAGCATTCTGTTTGATTTGTTGATTGCTATCACACAGGGATTGAACATGAGCTACATCACATTTACTAAAACGAATAGGTCTTCTACATTTCCCTGAGCTATTTCAACAAATTCCATGGAGTACATATATTTTTCATTTTTTGTTTCTGTAGACAGTGCTTTACATTTACCTTATAAATCTTTACCTTCTGTTGTTACATTTATTTACATAGTTTGCCAAATGATTTTATAGGCCCAGAACAAGTTCCTTCTTGTGATAGGTTTGTGTGACTGATCCTTGTTATTAATCCTACTATGAGACAGTACGGATTTGCAGAATAATTCCTTAGACTCACCACCCAGCATTTCTTACACCAGCGTCTTTCACACCTGACTGCCTGTTAAAAAAAAAGTTTCATGGTTTTTGTCTATTTCAAAATGTCTCTCAAGTTTCCCTTGAGTTCCTATTGTCTGTAACTAATTAGTCATCTTCCATGTAGAACTTGGTCAAGTTGCATCGAGTTGGATGGTTTCCACAGTTAGCACTTCCTCAAGTTGCACCTAGATGCTAAAAGCAAGGAGACCTATAACAAGTTCACGGTTTGTAAAAGAAACTAAAAGCAGGACCGTCTCTGGCTTAATGTGGAGGTAGAAGTTATGCATGCGTGATCGAAGGTCATCAAGGAACTAAAAATTGTTAAAGATAGCTATTAAATAAAGACAATTATGGGCTTTCATTTTAATTCAACTCAATTCCAATTTATTGTCCATATGGAAATTCATTTTGGGCACATTTTGTTACATATAGCTGTATAATAACAGTAAAAAAAAGAGAATGATTCAATCAAAGAGATATAACTTTAAAACTATTTCAATGCATTAGAATAGTTTGTCAGTAATTCCTACACTTGCTCCATATCCTCAAACGTACAACAAAGTGCTGCTAAAAATGCCTAAAAAGAAGGGCCTGTACCATTTGTAAAACCAATCTGTCCTGCATTTGAAGAGTTGTTGCCTTCTTTCTCACAATGAGATAAGGATCATTATTCCTGACACTCTTTTATCAAATTTCTTCAACAGCAGATTTCATCAAGAAAAATCTACTCGACAAATGCCCTGTCTGATTCAATACTTTCATTTATTCATTCATGAGATGTAAGACTAGCATTTATTGCCCACCACTAATTGCCCTTGAGAAAGACATGGTAAGCTGCCTCCTTGAACCCGCCAATGTCTTCTGGTTTACCCCCGTGTTGCTGTTGAGGGATTTCCAGGATTTTGATCCAGCAACAATGAAAGAGTAAAATATTGTCCCAAATTATGATGATATATAACTCAGAAGGGAACTCGCAAGTGATGGTGTTTCCATACATTTACAGCTTCTTGAACATTGTTGGAGCTTTATCCATTCAAGCAAGCGGAAAGTATTCCATCACACTCTTTGTCAATGGTGGACAACAGCACCAGGCAAGATATCCAAAAAGAATAATGCTCTCAGCTACTGCTGTAGAGAAAGGCTTCAAGTTTAGAGGATCTGCTGAAAAGGATTTTAATATTCTGAGGTGACATAATTGTTTGTTCCTTTGCCACTGCATCTGAATATTGTTCCATCCTCTCATAAAACATTTTAATAAAAGACTCTTTACTAATCACGAGATAACATTTGCAAAACTGTAGTCAAGCAGGCTGGACGAAAGGAGGAGAAATGAGAGGAGGGAAGAATAAATAAAGAAGAATAAATAAGGAAGAAGGACACACAAGGAGATAAATCGCTAATATTATCACTTTTTGTTTTCCTAATCAACCTGTTCATAGATGTTATTACTCATCTCTTGAGAAGGTGGGACTTGAACCCAGATCTCCCAGTCCAGAGGTAGGGAACTGTCCATTGCACCCCAAGAGCCCTCAACATTAATATTAATTGGCTAGCCCTGCAGCATGTTATCTATAGTTTGTCATTTGTACTTGTTCTTTCATACAACTCAAGGCCTGAAGTTCTTATGCCAACATATTTGAATTACAGGAAACCTGTACAGTGAATGACAAATGGGACCTTCAGTGCCCAAAGGTGTGTAGCTTTAAAAGAAATTGCTTCATTCAGTTTTACAATGTGATAAAAACTGATTTGTTTAATAATTTTCAACTGCAATCATAATATAACATTCAAGTCTATTACAGGATTAAAAAAGAAAAAAAAATGCATTTCGACTACACAGTTTCAGTTCATGGACCTTCTGATTTATTATCTCAGGTTCTTATCATACCACCTTATTTCTCGCAGAATAAGTTTCAACCAGTTCTCAGCTTCTCGTATGAAATGATTGTAGAAAATTTCAGAATTTAATTCTCAAGCACAATTACTTGACACACATCAATACAGTTGTCAATGGAGATATCACTCAAATCATGTAAAAATACACGACTGGTATAAATAAACTTTTATCAGTGGGCTAATTCCAGTCAATACCCTAGATGTCATAAAGCACATTCATATGCAGAGTTATGTTCTGGTCCATTCAATTCCCAAAGGACTGAAGAAGGTGAATGGAACAATTGATTCCCACATGTATACATTATGGATCACTGCAGATGACAGTTGAATCCATTTACTATGCCTTTGTCTGATGTTTGTCTGAACCCAAACAACAACAGACATAGACAGAATCATTCTGTCTCTTTTTTTTTGTTCATTTCCATCAATAGAGCCTTGTTTTTAGTATAAACAGTAATATCAACATCATCATATTCCTGTCATCTTCCAGCCAGTGAAGTCATTGGAAAAATGAAGGAAGACTTTATGTAGGTTTAGTAAACAAAGGACAGCAATGTAATAACATGTCATAAGGTGCCTTAATATGAGTGAAAACACTGGGGAAACTGGAAATGGACTAATAGATAATATGGATGGGTGGTGGTGAGTTTTGTGTTGAGGACTGATGACTGTATTTTTGTGGGTGCAAGACTTGTGCCAGAGAAGGGGCAACTGTTGAAGGAATGTATCAATGTCAAGCACCATGAGGACTAGGAAGAGCAATTCAATGCCAAAAAATGAATAGGGAAAGGATATCACAGGAGGAGAGTTTGGAAAGTTTTAAAAATTCCATTAATGGTGAGAGTTCAGAATTGGTTGTTAGAAAACTGAGGGGATGTGGGCACAAATGAGGAAGAAGGAAGGAAGGAAATAACGGATACGGAGGTAGAGTTGCTGAAAATAAGGCAGTCAAAGGTAAAGGTGCAACAGTGATTCAATACATCTACTGTAGCAGAAATGCAAGGATGTTGAAAGACTACGGAAGAAAAGGCAAAAAAAAGTTTTGTGAATTAGAGATCGAATTCATGGAAGGAGTGGAATTATTATTTTATGTCAAGATAAGTGGCAGTGTGGATGGTAATAAAAAGATCAGACCAGGAATCATTCTTGCTGAACAAGTTATCTCATTTGAGTGTTGACAATCCATTGCCTATGGACACGATAGTTTAATTGCAGGCCTGCACTTAAATATAAAAAAAATTGTATTTTATGCACCAATGCATAACAGTTTGTTTGTGAGCCCTGAGTTGACAACAGGGAAATCAGAAGTTTAAAACAAAACTAAAATGCTGGAGATGCTTGAATTCTGGCATGAAAGTAGAAGCTCTGTCCAAAACACCCTCAATTCAGATCTGCTGCATCACTCTCACCTCCCAGCCCGGTCAATACCTGACATGCTGCCTCATCTTCCTGTGGCTGAGTCAGCCCTGCTAAACTGTCATTCACGGGACCCTTACAGTTTCCAAAACCTAGTGAACGTTGGCGAGAATGCATCCCAGCAGTCAGTGAAGGGATCTGAGCCAACAGTCTCAGCCTCTGCCAAAGCACCGTGGAGGAACATCAGCTTTGAAATTGTAATTCACCAAGAATTTGTCTGTGGGCGTTTTTCATAATGTTGTGTTTTTAAGCTTTTTTTATAACAGCAGATTAAAGTTATTGAAAAACCCCATTTTCACATCTTTCCCATTATTATATACAGAGTACCAATTCACTCTGAAACCTGCTTCATGATGAATGCCCAGACATTATGGAACTCAGTGGGCTGATGTACAATGGATGTATGAATGGTTGAACAGCTGTCCAAGGAGGGGCAGGCGGACGATTGGTCCTGGTGATGGGAGTGATTCATTTCTTATGTTTTACAGTAGGTGCATCTTTGCAATATTAGCACACTCTAGGCTCAGTGTAATCAGAAGATCTGATGAAAGGTGTCCCGTTGTCAGCCCCTTGGTCTGACCTTCTCCAAGTTCCCTTCATCTGAAGAACAGAGACGAGTCCCTTTATTCTCTTCTACCCGTAATCCTCTCTGGTGTCAATGTTGTGGAGGATGCAGAATACAAAATTTTGAGCGCTCACTGGAGAGTCATGAAAGGTACCTCTAGAAATGTTTAAGAATTGATGGCTATCGGCAACTATTTCCTAGGTGGCTGTGTTGATGTGTCTGCCCTCTTCATATTTTGGTTAGTGATGTCCTTGTAGCAGAAATATGGATCTCCAGATGGTCAAAGCCCAGTAGTTAGTTCACCATACAGAGGGTTTTTGGGTAAACAGCTATCATCCGTCTAATGAATGGAATCAAGCTGTCACAGATATCATTGACTTAATAATGAATGTGTGTGGATGGAATTAGCTGCTCCCAAGAGATGAAAGTTGTATCCACATAAGAACCTTGTAAAATATTTGTCATTAGGAAACAGCAGCTAGAAGTGTGAGAGTTCATTCAAATGGAACAACTTCATTGGTCAGTTTCCTTGACTCTCAGGAACTGCAAGTTTTAAATTTATAGATGAGTAAGGTGTTTTTACAGACATCCAAGAACCCCTGAGGATGTCTATTGAATGAATAACTTCTGCAATAATTGAATTCCTGACTGCAGTTCCACGATTTCTCACTGGATTCAAAAAAGTCCTCCATTAATCTTGGGAGTGGGCATGTTGTAACTAGGTTGCAAATGTGATTAACAAGTCAATGGTTTTAACTGCCACCTGCCACCAAGTTACCCACTCTAGGGGTTAAAATTCCACCCACTGAGGTTATGAAATTGAATGGTTCAGCAGGCTCACAGGTGAAATTAGATGATGCTTCAGAAGGGAAGTTAGCTTTTGTATTAATGGATCCATTGTGAAGTCTAAATTTCATGGTGAAGCAGAACATCATATCGGAAAAATGCTGAGAAAATTAGTGACTTGTCCATACCAGGAACAGAAAACACTATCCTGCTAAAGATGTTCTATAAGAAACAATAAATATTGTACTGTAAAAATTGTGACAAACTCATACTTTTGTGAATTTTAGGTTAGTCGGTTTTGTCGTTGAGTTTGACAGTGTTAGAAATTTCATAATGATATTGTCTCCCTGAAAGTACTTGCCTGAGTCCGCTGATTAATCGCATCTCGATGGCATTATCAGAATCAGATTAGCAGAATCAGAATCTGTGTTAACAGCAGGCATTGTCCAGAACAATAGAAGCAGGTATGGTGTCTACAATCCACATCCAGTGCAGATACCAGGTATTGGCTGGAAGAATGGAAGAACACCAACTGTATCACTTAACTATTTGAGATTGTCAAGATCATCCTTTTCCTTTAGTAACATTCACTGCTTAACACTTCTCATCAAGTAGCTCTTACTTCATGTCTAGAAGTTGCATGAGAACGAATTTGGTTCAGTGTACAATTTGCCCATCATTGATGTGATGCAGAGAAATATCAAGGAACAGAGTCTCTAAATGCAGAAGTACAACAATATCTCCCGAAGGCAAGTTTGGATTTCTTGGGTTTACATGAAATCAGGTTGCATGAATCGTTTGTATAGCTGTAAAAATAATTATAAAATCAATGGCTGAACAATAAATGTGCAGTTGGAAACATGCTTGAATCAGGATCTTGAGGGACCATTTAACTGTGTTTAAAAAAGTTTCTAACACTCCCTAAGCTTTTGACTGAATGCCACATTGCATTACACATGCAGGAATACATAGGAGAACGTTACTGTGCTACCTGTAAAGGAGCTCAGTTCTGAAACTTAATTTTATATAGCATCTAAACAATTTTCTAAAGCTAGGAGGGTGAGTAACCAAGGTGCTTCTAAAATAACAGTGTCTTTTCTTTTAAGGATTGTACAATGGCCAGATCTGTCTGTTACTCATGCAATTGACAATAAGTAAACCAGAGAAAGCAAAATCAAGTATCCAAACAACCATCTGTTTTAATAAGCAGCCTTAGGAAGAGCACCCAGCTCTCTTGCTTTGACTGCTGGACAGAAACATGTTAGTCCTACGAGAAGGAATTTTTTTTACACACAACTACCAACTTCCCAGCAATACATATGGGGACTGCTTTCCTAAAAGTTATTTAGAGATCCAGGTACAGTTACAGCATTTAAAAGACACTTGCATAAGTTCAAGAATAGGAAAGGTTTGGAGGTATATGGGCCAAGTTCAGGCAGGCAGGATTAGTTTAGTTTGGGATTGTGTTGTGCATGGACTGGTTGGAGCAAAGTGTCTGTTTCCAAGATGTTTGACTCTTTTACTGTAGAGCTGTTTATTGGAAAGATGATTTAACCCAGTGATGTCATTCGAAAACTGGACTCAATCACTGGACTGGCAAATCTTCAGAAACCTCTGTGTTGCCTAGAACATTTGTGGAATAGAAGTTGCTGGTGTATAGAGTCTCTACAGTGTGGAAACAAGCCCTTTGGCCCAAAAAGCCCACACTGACCCTCAGAGCACCCCACCCAGACCCATTACCCTTTCCCTGTAACCCATCTACACAATCCTGAACACTATGGGCAATTTAGCATGGCCAATCAACCTATCTTGCATATCTTTGGACTGTGGAAGGAAACCCACGCAGACATGGGGAGAACATCCAAACTCCACACAGACAGGCACCCAAGGGTGGAATTGAACCCAGGTTGCTAGTGCTGTGAGGCAGTAGTGCTAGCCACCATCCCACCCAAACATGTTATAGCTTGCAAGTCAAAAGAGTGGAGCAATACATCGTTGTTAAAGAGTTTGTGGAAGAATAAAAATTGTATTTATTGATAAGAATTAATGATTGCATAAAGGACAAGAACAGATTAATCTGTCAATAAAAAACCAAAGGTCTCTTGAAAATACTTACGCAGATGAGTTCAAAGGCTGTGCACCTTTTACCATAGTTGGGTTATTATTGGAGTACTTGACATGAAAAAAATTAAGATGAATGAAACATCAATGGCCATATGGCTAACACCATGAAGGTGTAAAGTTTCCTCTGTTGTTAGAAGCAAGTGTAGTAACCCCGACATTAGTTATCAAATAAATGACTTTTTATAAAAGTCTCCTTGCTGGCAGAATTTTGCTACCTGTCTGATTTTAATAGCAGAAGTACTATTTTAATCATTCTCAAAAGACGAAAGAGATACTGTTCAAAATATTACAATGCTACATGTTATGTTGAAATATTTGCCCTCTGATCTCCTAGGCATTATCTATGCTTTTGGTGTAAATTGGGTTGACACCACGTTTTATATCTTTTTGAGGGTCACAGGGAAAATAAAAAAAACAAGTCACACTGACTACCAGGTGAATCTCACCAAAGCCAGTTCAAAAACTTTGTCACTAGAGCCAGCAATCTGTAAGAGGAACGATATGTCATTGCGTGATAAAAAGAGCATAACTAATTAAAATGCAGAGAAGAGAAAAATCTCGTGACCATTTTCTCAGAGAATTAAAAAGTATACATTTCACTTCCTTGCATTTTTTTTGCTGGAATAACTAAATCACACAGTTCAATTAAATCTAGCTCCCTACCCTGCCTTGATGCCTTCATGCCTTTCTGTGGCTCATGTTTGCAAAGGCAATCTTGATTGTATCAGTTTCCTGGGGATGTAATGTGGAACATTGGGACCTTCACTCTTTATTGTATTACTGTTGGACAATGTGGAACAAAAAAATCAAAAGGAAACATGCTGGAGCAAACAGCATAAGTAGTACTGAAAATAGTTTCCATCGACTGAAATAGCATGGTTATCTATTCAGCTTTTCACAATCCCGTGCAGTAAGGTATCGTACAGAGGTGCATGCTGTACTGCATAGCACTGCACTAGACTAATGCAGAGAGTCAAAATAAAAGGGGTTTCAGGTATACAGCAGCTTTCACAGCCTCAAGACCTTACACGTAACAACATTTCTCTAAAGTCTGGTTACTGTCATAAGACAGAAAACACAGCAGCCAATTTGCTCATCGTAAGCTCCACAAACAGTATTAAGGTAACCAGATAATTTGTTTCTTGCAATGTTAGTTGAAGACTAACTATTGGTTCGGAAACTGCAAGGAATTCCCCTGCTGTTCTCAGATCCAGAACCATGTAATGTCTTACACCTGTCTGAGATAGCAGGCAAGCCCTCAATTTAACACCATGTCTGTAAAAAGTGCTTCAACAGTGCAGCATTCCTCAATCTGCACTGGACGGTCAGGCTAAATTTTGAACTCAAGTATCTGGCTTAGAACTTGAAACATTCTGACTCAGAATGTTATCACTGAACCACAGCTGGCATCAGAACCATACTGACTGATAGTAATTTCAGAATACTGCTCTTGCTAAATTGTATTATACATGAATATCATCAGAGCCTTGATCTGAATCACGCTTAAACCTGTATTTGACATAGACAATGTATTAATTGAATCGTGAAAATGTGTTTTGCCAAAAATAATTTACAAGTATTTCACTCAACCAAACACTTGTCTAAATAGGAATATGGCAACAAAGGAGACAATTCACTTGAGCTTGTTTTATCATTCAATCAGAATCTGGCCAATTGTTACCTCAAATAAATGTACCTGTCTTTGCTCTATATCCTTTGATGCACTAACAAAATAAGTATCTGCTGATCTCAGTGAACATGTCAATTAACCCAACATTTTGGAGAACAAGTTCCAGATTTTCATGAACATTTCTGAGAAAAATTGCTTCCTGATTTCCTTCATAACATGGTTCTACTTTCAAGATTACGCTCCCTTATTCTGCATTTCTCCACCAGACCAATTGTTCCTCAGTTTCTACTCTATCAATTCCATAATCATTTAAAATATCTCAAATAGACCATCTTCAATCTTTTAAGTTCAAGGGGGTATGTGTAGTCTGTCCACATAATTTGATCCTTTGAATCTCGGGGAAAACAGTTTTCTGGTCCCATTAGAGACCGAGTAGAGGGAAGACTGAAATAGTTGGCCAATGAGGAGGGCAGCCAGATGTTCTGCCTTTGTTCCCAACCGCAGTCATTTTCACAAGGGCAGAAGAGCAGATTCTAGAATCTACAACAGACCCGGGTCTATGAAGGAAGCAGTGACAACATGACAGTCAATCGAGATAAGTTTTTAATTTTTTTTAAAGGAAGAGCTCAACTTTAGAAGCTGTTCAATTTTGAACCATGGATTGGAGGTGGCAAGAGTTTAACAGAGAAGTAAAATGGTTTTACCTTCTTTATAATTCATCAGAGTATGTTGTAGCCTGAGTTATATCAGTGTTCAGTAAGCTGAACTGTGACAGTGCTGTGATGGAAGATATAACTAACCATTACCAGATTGCTACTTCTGCCAACTGGCGAGCCGTCAAGTAAAAGGTCATCATTGTAAATGTGGAAAAATCTTTAGATGAGTTAAGAATGTGAATCTGATGGATTAAGTAGTGGAGTCAATTTCTTGGGAGGGTAGTTAAGTATAACCAAGTATAAATGTTTCATGTTTTTCTAGTACCCTTATGTATCTATTCAGACAGTGGTTCTGAAGCCTATTTGTTTACTTGAGTGGGGTGTGGTTGTGTGCTCTTGCCTGCAACCTAACTCCATAATCACCTCTCAAGTGATTGACATTGTTTACCCAATCGGTTTGAAAAGTTTGTTTGGGAACTTGAATTTATTTTGGTCTTATTGAATGGCTTCCTATTTTTGTAATAGAGCTTGTGTGAGTTCTGATCATAAAGTGGGTAATGGGTAAGTGTGAAAACGTTGAGGATGTTAAGATGACAGGTGTGAAGGGACAAGATTAAGGTGGATTACGTGGGTTAGAACGTTCAACTGTATACAGTTGAGCTACTGATCGCTTCAGAGGCAGAGCCAAGGCTTTTTAGGAACGGATGAAGGCCTTTTAATCTGCCCATTTTGGATTTACCCACAGCAGGACTGCATCTAGGCCTTTCAGGGCACGCACCCCCAGGGCACGCATGCAGTCTCAAGATGGAGGCAGGAGTGTGATGACGGGATTCATCACATCTCCTGATTCTTGCCATTAAAATTATGGCACTTGGTATTAAAATTCCAGTGAATACGTGCATGGGGCCCTCCACCTTTAAAGAAGAATCAAGTCCATGAAAATAGAATGAGATTAAGGGAGGACTGGATTCATTGCACTTTCAGAGTATTCATTTATCAGCTTGACTCGGTTGACATGTGTCTTTAATTTGATTCAATTGCTTTCTAAATTTTTCCTTTTAAGAAACAAAATTTAAACATAAATTTATTTTATGAGATTATTTTGCTCACAAAATGTAAAAAAAACTAACTTAATCAGCAAATACAAAATTAAGTGTTTGAAATGTTCACAACTCCATGCTGGAATTGCTCCAAGAATTTAGCATTGCATTTATAATTCTGGTTTTTGTCCCACCGTCACCTTTTTCAAAACAATACTGCTATATACAAAGATAATAGGAACTGCCAATGCTGGAGAATCTGAGATAACAAGGTGTAGAGCTGGATGAACACAGCAGGCCAAGCAGCGTCAGAGGAGCAGGAAGGCTGACGTTTCGGGTCTAGACCCGTCTTCAGAAATGGGGTAGGGGAAGAGGGTTCTGAAATAAATGGGGAGAGAGGCGGAGGTGGATAGAAGATGGATAAAGGAGAAGATAGGTGGAGAGGAGACAGACAGGTCAAAGAGGCAGGAGCCAGTAAAGGTGAGTGTAGATGGGGAGTTAGGGAGGGGATAGGTCAGTCCAGGGAGGACGGACAGGTCAAGGAAGCAGGATGAGGCTAGTAGATAGGAGAGGGGGTGGGGCTTGAGGTAGGAGGAGTGGATAGGTGGGAGGAAGGACAGGTTAGGGAGGCGGGGATGAGCTGGACTGGTTTTGGGATGCGGGCGGGGGAGGAGAGATTTTGAAGCTTGTGAAGTCCACATTGATACCATTGGGCTGCAGGATTCCCAAGCTGAATATGAGATGCTGTTCCTGCAGCCTTTGGGTGGCATCGTTGTGGCACTGCAGGAGGTCCAGGATGGACATGTCATCCAAGGAGTGGGAGGGGGAGTAATGTTAGTTGTTTGTGCGTAATAACAGATAATTAATGAGTTTCTTCCGACTGACAACTCTGGAGTTGATGGCAAGATAGCTTTGTTCATAACATGATTCTGTCTTTTGTGTTATAACAGTCTAGAATCAGCATCATTGTGAGGCACTGCTAGATGTCAGCTATTAGATGGTCCTACTGTACATTACAATCAGCTGTTTCAAATTTCCAGTGCAACACAGATCTGAGAAACCAGTCGGGCAACTTTGTGTGTGTGTGTGTAAGTGTGTGTGAGTGTGTGTGTGTGTGTGTGTTAGTTAGAGCTAGTTCCCAGAGGAGTCCCAAACAAAAACCTTCTTTGATAAAATTGATGAAGTAGATACTCCCCAAAGTCAGATTGCATGATCATACTTGTTCTCAAGAGAAGTTGCTGGATATTTATAGTAAAATTCCCTTGCGGTTCTATTTGAATGTAAAGCGTGGACCATCACATTGTTGCAGTGTATAACACCTGAGCTTAGCACAGTCTAACAGAGTGCAGTACAGCGTCATGCTTCATTGCACAGCACTGAATTACAATAAGGTATGTCATTTACACATATTTCTTCTGTCAGTACAGTTGCTGAGGTAACCATCAGCCTGATAACAGCCCTACACTGTACATACTGCACCAATCCTAGACTGTAATCTGAGCTGCTCTCTGTCTGCCATGCCAGCCACAGCATGTACGCCAAGTGATTTATGAGCTTTGTGTGGATTTCTTATTCTAACTCATATCCTGTGTATATTTCTGCTTCACTGTGATTAATCCATGGGGAGGATAGGAATTTTAGTTAGAACTATATCATGACTAAAGTACTGACTGCATTGCTTCAGTTTTATTTCTGTGGAGTGTGTGAGATGACAGGGTCATTTTGACCTTCCCCCATCCTCTTCCACAGTGATGGCTTCTCAGGAGCAGTGATATTATTGTCAAGGGACAGAAGTAGGAGGAATGGAGGCTGACGCAAAGGAGAATCAAGCAGCATTTGAGGAAAATGACACCATCAGACAATGTAAGTGGATACTGATAGATATTCACTCATTGTGACGGCAGTTGGAGAAGATTTTGGTGTCTCAGAATATAAGGTGTGACTGGCTGTGAGAACATCCAATGGAAATGGAAACAATGAAGAGATGTGTCTAAGAGTAATATGAAAGATAATGGGGAAGCTCTGTTACAGACTGTACAAAGACTGGAGCTCTGGACATCTGACCTCACTGCACTTTGTAAATGTAATGGTGACAAATGACTTCAACTTTAATATCAAAGACTCACTTCAGGAATGGTATTCTGAAGGGCAAAAATCTAAGATGTGATATGTGCTTCTGACCCTACAGAAGGCAGTAGCACTTCAGACAATTTCAGCAATAACCACATTGGACCTTGGATTTGGCCTCCTTCCCCACTGATCTAATATGAAGGGTGTGATGCTTACCCACTCTTAACTTGTATCTGCCATTCTTGCAGACCCATCACAGCGTTGGTGAAAAGGGGAAGTCAAAACGAGAATGAAGAATAATGATAAAGATGAAGCTCGCTTATCCCAGAACATAATATGCTGAAGAAAGGGAGGGATAATGATGATGATGGTGATAGTGATGGTGGAGATGAAACTGGATGCAAGCCCATTTGTGGAGTTTGTGCAGAGACCTTTAACTATTAAAATGTTCATTCTTGAACTGTGGGAGTTGCTGGGTAAGGTTTGTGTCCATTGTCCATACAAACCACTTCTGCTTCATGAGAATGGTACCTTGGGTGACTTTGCTCAAGTTGAATTAGACTGTACAATGTTTTTGTATTGTAAGGCTATGTGCTACTTGGTTTGAAGGCTAAAATATACAGCAAGGTAATGGGGTGAGAGGCAGGTTGCCTGAAGGTATGAGTCATGTGACATTAATGAAGAGGTTGAGAAATGTTTTGTAGATTGTCAGGGGAAGAAAAAAAGGTATTGAGATCTTTCATAATGAGAGGATGTTATGAGAACTATGAGCAATGAAGGGGTTACCAGGGTGTGCACATATTGGAAAGGAAGCTAGTTGATATGTCATAGACATACAGGAGATTCTGGTATTTGGAACCAAAAGACATTGTGTCTTAAATGATTGGGACTGTCTTCATTGGAGAATATTCATCGGTTGTGAGTGCAGCGGAAAAGGTATTAGAGTCTGGAAGGTCATAAGGAGTGTAACTGGCTGTGGGAATATCAAAAATGGGTGGTGGGAGGTTAGGGCAACACAGATGACACTATAGTCTTGGAGGTTTGGTGAAAACATAGTTCTTTGGTATTTGGGAATATTTTAAGGAGCTGCAGCAATTGAAATGCAACTGGATTCAGTCTCCAGAGGTCAGGACGGGAAAAATCTGCTCACATTTCTATCTTTGTTTGCTCTTTGGTAGGCCACATCTCAGAACACGGGATTAGGCATGGTTGTGATGTGCAATGCTATAAACGCTCAATGTCTGCATTCACATTAAATGCATCATAGGCAAGGTACCAGAGCACAGAATGAGTCACTGTCTTCTGGTAAGAAGGGAGAGAATTGGGAAATAGGGAAATGCTGATATGAGTAAAACAGTTGTTGACAAGTGTGTAACTGGATTCAGCTGTGCAGTTCTGAAGTGTTTTGGATCTATGCTGCCCTCTCATGGACAAGTTGGAAATATAGTTTAAATGCTACATATCCATTTGCGGTTCATCAATTTATTAACTTAGGACAGTGCAGGGGAATTTTATTTCAAGTAACTCTAATTTTCCATTTCTATCCTATCTAGCTTTCATATCTTTCCAAATTCCTTGACTGCATGAGATTCAATATCATAACCATGACATTGGAAAATATTTTTTAAATCTGTTTTCATTCTAAAATCATTATTAGAAAAAGAAATATTTGTGACAACAATAGATTAATGTGACTTTAAGCCTGGAGTGTTCTAAACTGATAAGCCGAATAGCTGGCCTTCCCTCAGAATATAAGAAGCAGGAATAGTGGTAGACCATGCAGTACTTTAGCTGATTCCACCGTTGATAGGAACATTGCAACAGGAACAAGCCATTCGACCCTTCAAGCCTGTTTCATATGATCATTCAATAAGATCATGGCTGATCTTGGGCTTCAACGCCTTTTTCTCATGAGCTCCCCATCATGCTTGATTCTCCAACAGGCCAGGAACTTGTCTATTCCAGCCTGAAATGTATTAATGATACATTTTCTGAAAGCTGTCCGAGAAATCCTCATGTGAACTGGCAGATTTCAGGAGATTCACCGCACCTACTGATGACATATAGTCGAGTAACAACAAACTTAGTGTTCCCAAACCTGACGAAACATGTTTAAACTACTAAGTTTTGTCAACTTGGTTTTCCTTGGTAAATTATTTTTTGACAAGAGAAAGATATTTGAGCAGAATGACTTCCACAGATCTGACTTTAGACGCAGGGAAGTTTTGAAAGTTGCATAGATTGTCTCCATAATGCACTTCTGCCTCCATACACTGTTGCCAGAGGCAGATACAAAGTGATAAGAGGTTTCCAGTCCAGCAATGGCGAGTAAGCGATTGGATAACCAAGGCCACACTTAGGAGCAAGTTTCCGAGGCTGACAAAATTTTCCTGGCATCAAACCAGCCCAACCCTGAGAATGGAGGCTGGCAACAACTTGGAAGTGGCATCGGTGATGAAATGTGTATAATTTAGAACATAGAACAGTACAGCACAGTACAGGTCCTTTGGCCCACGATGTTGTGCCGAACTTTTACCCTAATCCTAAGGTCTATCTAACCTCCACCCCTAACTTATACTATCATCCATATGCCTATTTAATAGCCGCTTAAATGCCATTAATGAGGCCGACTCCACTACCCTCTCCGGCATTGCATTCCATGCCCCTACCACTCTCTGAGTAAAGAACCTACCTCTGACGTCTCCCCTGTATCTACCTCCACTCACTTTAAAACTATGCCCCCTCGCAATAGCTACCTCCACCCTAGGAAAAAGTCTCTGGCTGTCTACTCTATCGATACCTCTGATCATTTTGTACACCTCTATTAAGTCACCTCACACCCTTCATCATTCTAAAGAGAAAAGCCCAGCTCTCTCAACCTTTCCTCATAAAACCTTCCCTCCATTCCAGGCAACATCCTGGTAAATCTCCTCTGTACCTTTTCCAACGCTTCCACATCTTTCCTATAATGAGGCAACCAGAACAGGACACAATACTCCAGATGTGGCCGAACCAGGGTTTTGTATAGCTGGAGCATAACTTCACGGCTCTTGAACTCGATCCCTCTATTAATGAAAGCTAACACACCATACGCCTTTTTAACAACTCTATCCACCTGGGTAGCAGCTTTCAGGGAACTGTGGACATGAACCCCGAGATGCCTCTGCTCCTCCACACTGCCAAGAATCTTTCCATTAACTCTGTATTCTGCTTTCAAGTTTGTCCTTCCAAAATGAATCACCTCACACTTTTCAGGGTTAAACTTCATCTGCCACTTCACAGCCCAGCTCTGCATCCTAACAATGTCCCTTTGTAACCTAGAACGGCCCTCCGCAGTGTCCACAATGTGACCCACCTTCGTATCGTCCACGAACTTGCTAATCCACCTTTCCACTCCTTCATCCAAATCATTTACAAAAATCACAAATAGAAGAGGACCCAGCACAGATCCTTGCAGTACACCAATATATATTTCTAGATGTAAATATCATTTTTTTTATTTTTAAGTTCAAAATAGTAACATATGGAGAGGAGGTGATCTCGTGGTATTATTGCTAGACTATTAATCCGTAGACTCAGGTAATGTTCTAGGGACTCATGTTCAAATCCTGCCACGGTGAGAATTGAATTCAATTTTTAAAAATAATCTAGAATTCAATGTATGATTAATACCATGCAGCCATTCCCGATTGTCAGAAAAACCCATATGGATCATTAATACCTTTTAGGGAAGGAAACTGGCACCTTTATCTGGTCTGGCCCAAATTTCCACAGCAACGTGGTTGACTCACAACTGCCCTCCAAAATAATCACTGGGAAAATTCAAAAACGGAATGTGACCAGATGGACAACCTGGCATGACCTAGGCACCAGAAATGACAATGGTAAAAACAGTCCTTTCAACCCTGCAAAGTCATCATTTTCTCATATCTGGGGACTTGTGCTAAAATTGGGCGAGCTACCTCACAGACTAATCAAGCAACTCAAGGAATCCTACCTTACTGACATTTTCCAGACACCACCATCACTATTCCTAGGTCCTGGCAGAGCTGGCAGCACAATGGTACACAGTCAGGAGGGAGTCCTCAACATTGATACTGTACACCATGAAGTTGCATGGCATCAGGTCAAACATGGGCAAGGAAACCTCAGGCTGATTACCATGTACGGTCCTCGCTCAGCTGATGTATCAATGCTCCTCCATGTTGAACAACATGTTCAACATGTTCAAGAGAATGAACACCAGGTTGGTGGAAGCACTGAAGGGGACAAGGGTGCAGAATGCACCCTGGATGAGAAACTTCATTGTCACTACCAAGAGTGGCATGGCAGCACCAGTACAGGCTGAGCTTATTGAGGCGTAAAAAAAATTACTGCTATATTGGGTCTGCAACAGGTCCGAGGCAACCAACAAGGGGGGTAAACAAACTTGACTGAGTTCTCATTAATCTGCCAGCTGCAGATGCATCTGTCCATGATGGGATCAGTAAGATGACCATCACATGGATATTATGAAGACAACTTCCTGCTTTCACATTGAGGATACCTCCATCATGTTGTTGGCACTATCGCCATGCTACATGGAACAGACTTGGAAAAGATCTAGCAACTCAAGCCTGGGCATCCATGAGATGGTGTGGGTTACTAGCAGCAGAATCATACTCCAACACAATCTGAAGCCTCATGGCCCAACATATCCCTGATTCTGCCATTACCATCAAACTAGGGGATCAACGCTGGTTTAATGGAAAGTGCAGGAGAGCATACCAGGAGCAGCACCAAGCACACCTGAAAATGAGGTGTCAACCTCATGATGCTACCAAACATGTGAGCGTCAAACAGCATATGCAGCAAGTGATAGAGCTAAGCAATCCCACACCAGGAGATCAGATCGAAGCTCTGCAACCCTGTCACATCCAGTGATGGACTATTGAACAATTCACTGGAGAAGGAGGTTCCATAATTATCCAAAGCCACAACGATTCAAGAGGCCACTACATCAGGGCAAAAGAATAAGGTTTTCAACAATCTTCAGCCAGAAGTGCTGAGTGGATGATCTATCTCATCTTCCTCCACAGGGCCCCAGCATCACAGATGCCCATTATAAACCAATTTGACTCTCTCCACATGATATCCAGAAACAGTGTGAGGTCCTGGATATTGCAAAGGCTATAGGGCCTGACAGCATTCCAGCAATTGTATCGGAGACTTGTACTCCACAACCTACCGTTCCCGTAGCCAAGCTGGTTGTCTACAGTTGCAACACTGGCATCTATCTAGCAACATGGGAAATTGCTCCTGTACACAAAAAGTAGGACAAAACCAACCTGGCGAATTCCACCCCGAGCCTTAATCATCAGTAAAGTTTTAGAAGATGTCATCAACAGTGCTATCAAGAAGCACTTGCTTTGCAACAACCTGCTCACAAACATCCAGTCTGGGTTCCACCAGTGCCACTTAACTCTTGACCTCAATACAGCCTTGGTGCAAACATGGACATAGGAGCTGAATCCCAGATATGAGGTGATAGTGACAATGCTTGACATCGAGCCTGCATTTGACTGAAATTTGTATCAAGGACCCCTGGTGAAACTGCAGTCAATGGAAATCGGGGGAAACTCTCCAATGGCTGGAGTCATACCAGGCATATTAGAAGATGGTTATGGTTGTTAGAGGTCAGTTATCTCAACTTCAGAATGACTCTTCAGGAGTTCCTCTGAGGAGCATCCTAGAACCAAGCATCTTCAGTTGCTTCATCAATGACCTTCACTCCATCATAAGTCAGAAGTGGGAATTTTTGCCAGTGATTACACATTGTTGAGCACCATTCATAACCCCTCAGATACCAAAACAATCCATGTACAAATACAGCAAGATATGGACAATATCCAGCCTTGGACTGACAAGTGACAAGTAACGATAGAAGTATGTAGCAAGCAAGGGAGTCTTAAGGTTACAATTAAATCACACTGTTAAGCATGGTGCAGCTTTATCTTCCTACTAACATAAATTATACCTCTTCTGAAAAACTTCCAAGTAACGTGCTGCTTCAGTAATAAGAAGTTTTATACCATATCCACAAACATTCACT
Organism: Ginglymostoma cirratum; assembly: GCA_024137785.1. Classification (NCBI taxonomy): domain Eukaryota; kingdom Metazoa; phylum Chordata; class Chondrichthyes; order Orectolobiformes; family Ginglymostomatidae; genus Ginglymostoma; species Ginglymostoma cirratum. The sequence continues at coordinate 5,453,537 of JAHRHZ010000032.1, forward strand.
CTGTCCACAGCTGACTTTCATTAGCAGCATTTGTACTATCTACAAGATACAATGAAGAAACGCACTGAGGTTCCTTAGATAGCACCTTCCAGACTCACATCCACTTCCAACTGAAGGACAAGGGTGCGGACACATGGGAACACCACCACCTGCAATTTCCCCTCCATGCCACTCACCATCTTGACTTGGAAATAAGTTCCTTTACTGTCACTGGATCAAAATCCTGGAACTCCTTCCCTAATGGCATTGTGCGTGAACCAACACCAAATGGGTTGCAGTGGTTAGAGAAGGCAGTTCACCGCCACCTTCTCAAGGGCAACTAGAGATGGGCAACAAATGCTGGCCAGGCCAGCAATGCCCAGATCTCAAAAAATTAGTTTGTGAACAGTTACTTGAATTAAAGATTTTCTTCAAAAACAAAGATATATTGAGAGAGTCCTTCCAGAACAATAATTTAATCCAGTATGATCAGAAAGTAAGTAACTGTAGACCCTTGTGGTGTAATAATGGAAAATTGTTTGTAATGTGGTATTTTTACAGCAGATACGTATTCATTTAGGGGGAGGCGATGGCCTAGTGGTATTATCACTGGATGATTAATCCAGAGACCCAGACAATGTTCTGGGGACCTGAGTTTGAATCCCACCATGGCAGATGGTGGAATTTGAGTTCAATCAATATCTGGAATTAAGAATCTAATGTTGACCATGAATCCATTATTGATTGTTGGAAAACCCTATCTGGTTCACTAATGTCCTTCAGGGAGGGAAACTGCCATCCTTACCTGGTCTGGCCTACATGTGACTCCAGATCCACAGTAATGTGGTTGACTCTTAACTGCCCTCTGGGCAATTAGGGTTGGGCAATAAATGCTGGCTTAGCCAGAGACGCCCACAGCCCATGAATGAATAAATAAAAGGAAATTGAACACCATCAGCCTGTTATCGCTTCAGAATAGTGAAGGACTAATTTTAGACTCAAAAATTCAAAATGTAAAATTGTTTGAAGCATTCACTGGAGACATGACTGGGCTCAGATGCAAATGCAATTTCTTGCATTATATGAGTTCAGGACAGTTCAAGAAAAGCACAGCTACCTCAGCAGCAAAGTCTATTTTGTGAAGTTACATCTTCCAAAACATGGCAATTTGGTTAGAAATCTGCAGGTTATTAGAAGCTGATAAAATTTTAACTCTCATTTTTGTGGCTGTTCATGTAAAAAGACTCCACAGTTCACAGGAAAGAATCTGAGGAGTATAATTTAAGTAGTAATCAAAGATTTAACACAAGAGTAGTAATTTCTTTGATCTTGAATTACTGTACATTGATAGTTTTGGAAAATAGGTTGAAAACCTTGATGTACTGTATGTTTTAAGATTTTTCTAAGCTTTTTTTAAATTGTTTTCATTTTTTATGTCATAAACTTCTGTTTTATTGTTAAAGAAACATTGCAGCCTCGTGTGAATGTTCCAGTGACTGAATGTCACATTAACAAAAATTTTAAAAAAGTTAACATTTCAAGTCCAAAGGACTTTCCTTGGAATTGTGTTCTGAAAAAGCATCAAATTGCACTTAAAATGTTAGACCGCTTTTTCCTCTAGACTTGCTGACTTTCTCCTGCACTTTGTTTTTATTTCAGATCTCCAAAATGTATAGTACTTATGATCTGCCAACCCAAATTACATTCTGGGGTCTGATTTGTCCAGTAGTACCGTCAGCTGGGGTCATAACACAGGCTTCCAACTGCACCTCCTCCTTGAGGCCCTTCATACTCTCCCACTTGACTCAGCAGCACTCATTTCTCCCATTGGGACCTCTGGCCGTCCAGTGAAGCATGCCTCTGCTTAGGTCTCCTGCCTTGAGAACTAACTACTATCCTTAACTGGATGACAAACGTGGAAGTGGTCTGCTAAGTGATTCTGTCCTTTAAGACTATGAAGCTATAAGGATGGCAAGCACCAGCAAGATCAGATAGCCCTGAGCATTTGCAATATTTTCTGTGTATATAACATTCATTATCTTATTTAGTCTTCCTGGAAGTGGTCATTTGTGAATCCTCCTTGTATTGTCTGGGTTGCTGTTGGTTGTTGATCATTTTTTGAATCGCAGCGAACACACAAAGTGGAAGCAGCTGAAGTCATATAGAGTATGACCCAATCGACAATGTCAACTGTTGTAAGTGGGTTGCCTGAGAACAGCATAATCAGAGCCTTGGGCTATTGAAGTGATGAAGGAAAATCAGAATGTTACCTGCTTTCTGATTCCTGTCCTGTTCTGTCCTGGTAGAACGTATCCTATTCAGAAATTGACCTGAAGACAGCACTGGATTTAATTGTGATATTACATAGGCCTAGAAACAATAATATAAAGGATGGCTACGTGGGTGAATTAGTACAGAGCTAACATGCTACAGAAACATTTGCTATCTTTAGAAGAGAAGGAGTTTAAATAAAAATAATTTGTTCAGTAGTACCAACTTTTTAAATTGCTCTGAGATTTTTTTGTTTGCATCTCAGAACTTCAAACTTACAGGTCTAACACTGTAAATGTCAGTAACTGTAATGCTGCCTTAAATGGCTATTAATATGAAGGATCACAGCTGTGTTGGTTCAGGCTTTTATGTTCCTTTCAATAGAGAGAGGACTTTGTACAGTTGGTAAATTGACTTTTGTTACAGTCACAGTTCGGAGCCTGGGTAAAAATCCTGGGACATCTGTTCATTTGTAGTCTGTGTTACATTCTGCCATTCATTCCCCTCCCCCACTGTATGGAAACAGTCAGTTCACTCTTCTAAATATGCCCACAGCCATTTTTAAACAATTGCATATTGTTACTTTTTACTTTAATTTGACCTAAATTGGTCAGATTGGGAAACAATTTTTCATTGATTTTTTAGGTGACTTTCCTCTCAGCTTGGTCTTATGATCTGCAAATAGGGTAGGTGTTGACAAATGGGGTGGGCATTGGCAAAGTATTAGTGTACTGTGTTATTAAACATCAATACAACAAAAAGAAGCTGAAATGAATGCAATGCAAGTATTTCCAGTTTCTATGTAAGTAACTTGTTGATGTTATATGTACTGTACATGGATTTAGTTCAGCCGGTAGCTGGCAGTGATGTGAGACTGCACTCAGTTCACTTATTTGGCAATCAGCTGAGACATAGTTATTTTAAAACCACTCAGGACAGTTAAAACAGTATTCATTGCTTAGGAGGAAAATGCATTCAATTGGCCGAAGATAGTTGTGAGTTTGGAACCTTTAAGTTTGACACTTATGGGGACTGTTGGATGACCGTTTCCTCTCCTTGCCAACTGCCAAAGTTCAAAGTGAAAAAAAATTTGAACAGCTCCATGCAGTACAATCCACGCATAAAATGTTCTGTGATTATCAATCACAGCCATTTGCTTAACCAGGATTAATGCTTGTGAACGATAAAAATATGTAGCAAGCAAGGGAATCTGGTTTTAAGGTTACAATTAAATCACATTGTTAGGCATGGTGCAACTTTATCTTCCTACTAACATAAATTATACCACTTACAACATTAACAGAATGGAAAGAAGTTGCATCCCCCAGCATCAGGAAACCTTATATTAATGAATGCAAAATTCACCAATATAAATGAACAATAATTATGGGGTAAATTAGTGTAGAAATATTATTTTACCCTGGGACTATTGTCCAAGACTGCTGTTTACAATAAGTTGGCAATATTAAGTTAATGGCAAAGCAGTGATATTGAAAAGATTGTGGCAAACTTCATAAATATAACATTATTAGCTACAGAAGATGTGAGACCCCGCGGCACTCCTGCAGTACCTTCGTCATAACAAAATGTCGGGTAAAGTTGTACTGAAAAACTGTATCTTCAAACATTTACAAGAAAATATATTACTTCTGAAGATTAGAGCTTAAATAATTGATGACCTTAGTGCAGAAAAACATTATTTGGTATCAGCAGCAGCAGCTGTTATTTTCCCTGAGTGATTTCAGCATCTAAGCAGAAATCACAAAAAGTGTGGATTATTCGAATTTGTCAAAGGCGATTAGGAATTCATCTGTCAATTTGTATTGCACAGGTGCCTGGCCGACTGCACCACACACAGGAGTTGTTATGAGTTCTCATTCCACTGACTTCAATTCTGATTTTAACTTAAAACAGGAACCAGACAAACTGATTTGGGATGAGTAGCATGCTCTATGACACCATTGATGTGAACATCCTGGGTTTCACTTATATATGATTGAAAAGGTGCCCCTCTGATTGTGTTGGAAGATGTTCCATTGGCTCATTTTCAGTGCAATGTTTCCCAGGTCACCTCAGACCTAGTTAAAGCAGATATTAGAGTGAGGTGGTATTTTCTGAAGCCAGGTTTCTTTGCATCACTGTAGATACAACTCATTGTTGTAAGAATAATTCTACAACTGCCTTGACCTTTCCTAATCTATTTATCAATCAGGACTGGGCAAAGTTGGCAAACAGAGTCAATGCCAGCAGAGGGACTTAAATTCAGTGAAGGAAGAGTTTCAGCAGGCACATCAGCAACAAAGATGAGTGAAGAACTTCATCTTTTGATGTCAGTACCAGGAAAAGCTCCAGTTATCCTTATCCAAATATCTCTGTTTATGGTCTTTGACTTGTTAAATTTGTGAATACTGAATATATTTGGCGAAACTGCCATTGCTTTTTTAAAAAAATAGAATCCCTACAGTGTGGAAGCAAAGGTTGTTCAGATAGGTCCATGCATCCTGTGGGAGCTAAGTGTTAGAAAGGTTCTGGAAAGCAGTATGCTATTGTGTAGAAGATTACATGTTTGGATAAGCAATGGCTCATATTTAGAGAACATGCACATGACTTACAGCAATTATTCATTCCTGACTTGATCAAAAATAAAAGAGGGACAGTGGCTCAACCATGGCTTAAAAAACAAATTAGGTTTAGTATTAGATCTAAAGAGGAGACACATAAAATTGCAAAAAATAAAGCAGCAAGTCTGAGGACTGGAAGCACTTTAGAATCAGCAAAATAGGACAAAAACTTTTATCAAGGGGGACAAAATAAGGTGTGAGAATAAAATTGCTGGGAATGTGGAAACTGATCACAAAAGCTTCAGAAAGCATGTGCAGAGAAGAAGATTAGTAACAACAAATGTAGGTCTGTTACAGTCAGAAGCCAGCGAAATTATAATGGAGAGCAAAGAAATTGCAAAAAGAAGTTTGCCAAAGTTTGGCTCTTTCTTCACAAAAGAGGCCACAACGAACCTCCCTGAAATGCTGGAGAACTAAAGGCCCAGCAAGAGGGCAGTATTGAAGAAAGTCAGTATTAGTGAGAAAATAGTCAATGCCACCAGCCTCTGTAGCTTTGGCCGAAGCTCTCCCGGGTTGAGGTCTCCCATCTGAAGAGACCTATGTCCAACTTAAACAGAGTTATGAACTTCATAGTAAGATTTCTCAGGTGTCTGTTCTACTTTGCGACCTCTTCCAGGCAAATCAGTGGAATTGAAGAGCCCCAGGAGTGGCAGTGGTATGGTCACATCTGTTCCTTCAATGTCTTCCCCATCAATACATCCAATCATGTCAGTAAATCAACTGGGTCACAGACCTTCATGAGTGCCAAGGTGAAATAGTTTGCCGTAGGATTCTTAAGGGCTGAAATAACCATGGGGAAGAAAGGCATCATGGGTTTGCACATGACAAAGCAATCAGAAAATGGAAAATAAATATTGTGTTAGAAATTCAATTCATTGGCATTACCACATTCAACATTTTGATCTATGTTGTGATCTCAGATCACTTTCTATGTCTGCATTCCCAGTATGTTATTGGTAAAGAGTTATCTGAATGGGTTCAATGTTCTTAATGTATAGTGATGGGAGTGGGAAAGGATCTGACAAAGACTAGGAACACAGAGGGACTTTGATTTCAAGCCAGGAAAGAATAGGTCATGAAGGCTTCTGGTTCCTGAGAACAGCATGTGTGTAATCAATGACATCCTGGATGTAACAGAATCTGAGCTATTGATGCAAATCCTGGCAAATCCAATTAATTGGTGAGGTCAAGGAAGGTAGTGTGTTGCTTACTGACTCTTACAGATTGGGAGATGCAGAATATAGTAGACTGGAAGGAGCCAGTGGCCAAGAATTTAAGGGCTGTAATAATTTTAGGGGCACCTGGCAAAGCATGAAGCCTCTGCTTTCACTCTCATCCCATATTGTCCTCTGATCCACTGGGTTGCAGGGCCAGAGACCAGAGGTTACAGAGTGCTACTTGCAAAATTGTAGCCTTCTGATAGATCCAGTAAAGTGACCTTTAGTCTAGGTAGACTTTGTAAGAAAGTCGCCGCAGGTTGACACTTGAAAAAGGTGAGAAATAAATAGAAGGGATTGAAGCCATTACACGAGTTCCCCACTGAGACTTCCACAAAGTTGCTGTTGATGAAATGTTATGTTGTGATCTTTGACATGCCCCTGACGCAGAGTATCTTCTGAGTACCCTTTCGTCAGCAGCTATTTTCTCATGGGTTGTTGGTGTTCGTTGCACAGATTAGGGATAAATAATGAGGAAAAAATGAGGAAAGCACTCTAAAGGCAGGAAGTAGTCCTGGCAGTATGGATGTGCATAGATTTGTGACCCACTTATCAGCAGAGGAACACCCAATCAAATAACATACCATTGAGGTAACAATCCCTACAAAATGTTGCTGGAGATTTGGCTGCTAGACAGGCCTTCAGTAATGCTGTGTTACATTGGGGTCCTAATTGTGTCATTGGACCCTGATTTGCATGCAATCCTGAATACCAACCTCTGGCCTGGGCATGTCGGGCTGAATGGCCCTCCGCATTGTACCACTCTATGACTATATGAACTGGTGGGCACCTTTTCCAACAAAATAATTGCCAAGTTTAAAGAGCAACCAACTCATTATGATTCAGAAACTTAGGGAATAGGAAATACTCTGGAGAAATTTTAACTAGCCGTCTGATTCAAGCCGTGAGAGTCAGGTTAAAATCACCTTTTTGACAAAATTACGGGCTCCTGACTAAAGGAACCTTTAGTGACCTGTCATTGTTAATGATAATTTAGACAAAGTGACAGATATTTTCTAATCAACTTGTTCAGGGATGTATTACACGGGTCTAGAGCAGGTGAGATGGGGACAGGGCATCCTAGCTGAAAGGCACGAACACTGACACTGCACCACTAGAACCCTATTTCTCAGGACTTCTAATAATTGCTTATTAAGGCATTTTAAAAAAAACTTGTTTATATTATTATTAAAGTATTTCGCCAGCGCCTAATGTGCTGTTAAAGTCAAACAGGAATAATAGGCCATAAAATTTGCAGAAAGGATAAAGATAACACCCCATAACATACTTTTGCCACTTCTCTTGTGTTAGATTCTCAGTTATAATTTTGATCTGAAGTAGGAATGGAAGAAAGATGGGTCACAAGTGCCCACTGCACAGAGAATTCATGCTCTGTCATTTCCAAATTAGAACTAAATTTTCTGATGAGCTGTTTATTTGCTAGTCAATTTAAGTCCTTTGTAAGGAATGTATTTTCTCCCTTGATTTGCAATAAAATTCTGTCTTCCTCCAACCTGTGTTAAAATGTTGCTTTTCTGGGAGCAGATACCAGATTAGTAATGTTGTTGCCCTCCACACATTTGTAGCAAGTATTCTGCATGTTTTCTTGTTATAATTTAAAGTAGTTTAAAGCAATTCCAGGATAGAAGATTCTGAATTTTTATAGCATGAGCATCATTGTTGAAATCTATTTACGTTTAAGTGCAGGGGTCCAGAAAGCAGCATGCTGAAAGGGCATGCAGATTACATTGTACTGTACCATTAAAGCCTCTGCCATTGAACACCCACAGGAGCACATCTACTGCGTCAGAATAAATTACAGGGTATCCATGTATGCCTACTCTTGCAGATGTTTTGTTTTCCAAGATATGAACCGAATGGGCAATCGACCCTTTGTGTGGAACTGCCTGTGCCTCTCAAAGTAGCCAAAGTCCTGAGATGTTATTTTTCAGGAATATTCTGAGCTGGCACAGGTGATTGGATATGAATGATGTTTTCTGTTACAGCGAATGCACTCACAAAGCTAACTTCTGCAAAGTTCTCTTATGCGGACTTTGGCATGAAGCCTCAGGAGCAGACATTCGTACGGAAAACCATTTGAAATTTAGACTCCATTAGCTCAAGCAATGGTATACAAATATGCAAAAGAAATGATATCAGTGGACAGATAGTGAGGCAGCTTCAGTTAAGCATTTTCTTTGTTAATGCCAAATCTCAGGGAGCTGCTATAACTCTTAATTTGTGACAGCATCAACACTCGGTCTGTTCCCTGGTAACAGCAAGGCGGATGGATGGCTTCTGGGGAATTCCAGCTATCCTCATTGACTGTTGCTGATTACACCAGTTTCCATATCAACCAACAAAGCTGAGCAGCAACACAAAGAGGCCCCTGCCAAAATAAGTGTGCGCACCTAGCAGTGTTTGGAGTTTTGAAGCAACAGTTGAATTACCTAGGTCACAGGAGAAGGGGGAACGTAGGCATGTTATCATACAATATAGAAAGTGTCTGGAAAAGTTGAGGGAGGCATTAGTATACAAGAATTCCAATGAAAAACAACATTCAGCGGATGAGAAAAATGAGAAGTGACCTAAGGACATGATGTCTGAGAATGAAGTACTATTTATAGGCACTCAACAACTTCAATAGAATAGAGTTACATTCTTCAGCTGAGCTCAACTATTGTTCCAATGAAATACATCAAGGGCAATTATCACTATCCCTTACATGTCCTTTGCTATTGCCAATGCTGCCCTGCAGCTTACAGGCAAATTACTGATGCTGTGAATGTGGCTGTTCTGCATTTCTTCTAAGTATTGAGAGTATCTAGTTTATATTTCATATGTTTTAGAATATAACTTTCAGTTTTATAAATTAAAGTTTGAACTATAGATAAATAAGTGCGAGGAGTGAAATAACTGCATAGAGGCTGGTGTCCCATTCTTGTAATTCCTACATGAAACGTTGTCCCTGAAGTAAACTGTGTCTTTTGCTTAGCAGAGTTCTTGCCGTTCCTAATGCCATTTCTTGCCCACCATCCCCATCCCCCCAACCCCCACCAGGTCTGGGCAGATCGGATTTAACCTGGTGGGGAGTCTTCTCGCCATTAGCAATTCTGCTGGAACTATCCCTGTAGTTGCATGAGCGGTGATCCTATCATCAAATTGGATCTGGGACAGTTTGGTATCTGGTGAAGTGGTAGGCTGTTTCTTTAAACCTACCTTCAAAATTTGGACTGCTCTTTCAGCCAGACCACTGGATGGTATGAAGCTGCCCTTATATGTCGAATACTATTCGACTTTATGAAATGCTCAAATTCACTGCTGGTAAATGATGGCCTATTATCTGTAACCAACACTTCTGGAACTCTGTATATTGTAAAAGATTGGTGCAGTTTTTCCACTGTCGTCCCGTGTTTAATTAATGAACTATATGCACATTCTAGTTGTGACAGTTTTTTAGTTTCCTGCATCACCACCAGCTGTTTGAGTTTTGACAGGACCGGACCTTTCTGCGCCCAAAGTCTGATATTGTCAGCTGTGACTGGAAGTGCATCCAAAAAATTTAAAACCATGACAGACTTGTCCAGTGGCGGGACAACTGGAGGTGTATCTGCCAGTAGGAGACACCTCAATGCATCAGCATTTGCTACTTGGCCTCCCAGAAGATCTTCCAATTTGTAATTATATGCACTTAGCATTAGAGCCCACTGCTGAATTCGACCTGAAGCCACGGGCAGCATTGCCATGTCTTCTTTAAGAAGACCCAGCAGAGGATTGTACTCCCATTATTGTTACAAATTTACGTCCATAAAGGCATTGGTCAAACGTCCTGATTCCAAATATGAAAACCAAACATTCCTTCTCTTTCTGGACGTATTTATGTTCTGCATTAGCCAAAGTCCTGGATGCATACACTATTGGGCGTTCATCTCCATTGGGTTACCTATGAACTAATACTACCCCGATGCCATATGGGGAGTCATCGCACGTCAATACGAGGTCATGCTTGGGATCATAGTGTGCCAACACCTTAGAGGATGATAGCTGTTTCTTCACTGCCCTGAAAACGATGGCTTGGCTATGCAACCATTTCCAAGGCTGACCCTTTTAAGAGTTGATGCAAAGGTACCAGGATGGAGGCCAGTTTATGTATGAAATTTCCATATTAGTTCACCAGTCCAAGGAAAGACCTAAGATCCGGTACAGATGAGGGAGCTGGGGCACTTTTGATCTGCCTCACTTTATTTTCCTATGATTGTAACCCAGTCTTGTTGATTCTGTAACCCAGGTAGGTCATTTTCCCCGTCTAAGGCACCCACCTAGGAGAAATTTCTAAGGACTATGTCCAAATTCTCTAAGTGCTCCTTATTGGTCTTTTTTATTAGCACATCAAATAGATAAATGGTAACCAGGGGTAGACCTTGTAAAATAGTTGTCCATTATCCGCTGAAAGATTGCACAGGCTAACGATACTCTGAATGGCAGTCTTGTATATTGGTACAGATCCTTATGGTATTAATTGTAGCATACTTCTGGGAATCCTCACCTAATCACATTTACAAATATGCATAGCTCATGTCCAGCTTTGTGAAAGGACGGCATCCCCCTGCCAGCCTTCCATATAAATTCTCTATGCGAGGGGTTGGGTATTTATCCTGTTGTGAACGGCACTTTACCATTTGTTTCAAATCCCCATAAAGGCAAGGCAACCTATCAGGCTCCAGAATCAGTGTGACCTGTGCTGCCCACTCTGCAAACTGGACTGGTTTGTTAATTCCTTCTCTTTCCAGCCTCCTGATTCCTCCCTCTATTTTTGCAAATAGCACTGGATGGGTCTCACAGAATTGTGGAATTCCTTCCTGGTCAACATGTAAGGTGCCTTAGCTCCTTTTATTGTCCCTAGACCTTCCTTAAAAAAATTCCAGATATTTAAGTAGGACTTCAGTGAGGTAGCCATTTCTAATTGAAAAATACCGAGCCAATCAAGGTAATTCTTTCTCAGCCAATTTCGCTCCAGCAAGCTTAGGCCTAAGCCTTTTACTACAATCAGTGGTAACTGAACTAGCTGCTTCTCATAACCTAAGTTGTGTATCCTTAATCTGTAAAAGATCCCCCCATATAGGTTGCGCTAAGTCTTGCGCAAACTTAAGAGTTGGAGTCCAGAGCAAATTTTGGTGAAGACTAGTTCTGTGATCATTGAAGTGGCTGCACTGGTATCGACCTCCATTAGAACAGGGTGACCATGGAACCAGATGTTTACTTTAATTGGTTCCAATTTGGATGTTGCTAAGCAATTTAACTGTTCCAAACCAGTGTTGGTGGATTTTCCAGGGTATGCACTCTCTTGGCTTATGAGTTTTCTTATTCAGTTTAGATCTAATGGGACTCTCTTGCTGTCTCGATTACACATACCAACTGCAACTACAATGGCTTGCTGGACAGAATCCTGAAGAAAATTCTAACAATTTGGCCAAAGCTTTGCTTTGTTTTGGGGTTTTGCTGTGGGCTGACTTAGAGTCTCTCCGTTTACGATATGTCCTGAGTGAAGCTGTGCAATTGTCTTCACTCAAGTTGTGTTCCCCAAGCTCAGTTGGACTGGCGAGAGTATCCACTTCCATTGGAATACTCCGCAACTCATATGCTCCACTTACTGCAATTTCCAACGATAAAGCCCAGTAGTAGTTCTTCTTTGAAGTCCAGTTGAGCTTCAGTTATTAGGTACTTTTGCATGGTTACATCATTAATTCCACATACCAAACAGCCTCTCAGCATCTCATTAAGGGTTAAACCAAAGTCATTTGTCTCTGCCAATCATTTTAACCAAGTGAAAAATCCTGATGTCCCCTCATTCTCGAATTGTTGAGTAAGACCGATAGTGTCATTGATTTAGAGTGCACTGGAGGTCGTAGCATTCCTTACCTAAATCTGTCAACTCTTGAAAGGTTTTAGTATTTGGTGCCTAAGAAAAATTTAGGCTCCTAATAACTGAAAAAGCTGTGGGTCCACAAGCCATCTGGATAATTACTCATTAATTTTCATTTGCTCCAATGACATATGCCCAGAAATAAATAAGACGCTCTTTCCATGTACTAGGCCTAGTCTTCAGTAGCAGGATTGAACAAGTCAAGCTTCCCAAAGAACGGCATGAGTGTACTTTTCTCTTGTCGCCACTGAAATAACTCCACAGAGACTGGTATTCCGTCACCAAGTCACTTTTATCAACACACAGAAAGTCTTTGACGCTGGTACAGCCTAATCAGAGTCAATGTCCAGAGTGTCAGGATGTCTGATGCTGCTGTTTTTATCTGTCAGTCAAGGCTGTCTGATTGGACCAGATTATCCACCTGGCTGACCACATTACAATCACTACTCAGAGAGGGAAGGGAAATGTGTGTAAAGGTGTAGGGGTTATCTAGTTGAAAAACTAAGGAGCAAACCTGAAGAAATTGCATTTCAAACAAGCTTGGAGTTTATTACAGTTAAAAATTACCCTATATTTATTTTGCAAGGCTAGAGTTGAAGCATTGACACTGAATAATAAATGACCTATTTCTGGATCTTTGGTGGAGTCTAGGTGTTGATCATCATCTTTATAAAAGAAGCTAAACGTCAATAATTCTGGGAAAGAGAGGATCATAAACTCCATTAAGATCGAAGTTATTCACATGGTTTCTCAGTATCAAGAAAATTTGGAATTAATAGGTAGTCAATTTGTATTTCTAATGGGGAACAGCCCATGTGTGTCAAGTTGGCATACAGATAGTGACTCAAGGTCAAGCTTGGATTCAAAACTTCTTTTGTCGATCTGTTGTGTTTGCTGACAGAAACAAACAATTCAGTTTGGGAACAGGCTGAGCCAGTTGTAGCTTTGAAACTACATCTCAGCAGATTGTGATGGCTAAAAGGAGATGTCAGTCAGGCCTGTATTTCAAATCCAGAAAATACTAACTTCATTGTACAGGCTATGGAGGGCAGGTAGGGTTGGGTTTTCCTGGAGAAGGGTATCTGGAAGTTATGTTCTGGCATGCAGCTGGTGGAATAAATCTATTCCACCAGAACCTAGTGACAAAAAGCAGTTGACAGAATTAGGTTGAAAACGTGTGGACAGTCAGATGACTATCAATTGATAACCAATTGCAACCCAGCATGGAACATGGTGGCAGCCAGCAGCCAGACCACGTGAGGGCACATCACATAGTCTGCTGCAGAGATCTCTTGGAGAGGGACTGTGATGTTCGTCTTTTTAACTCTTATTTTTCTGACCTATGGTCCTACTGTGTATAGCTGTAATGTAACTTTTTCATTTCTCTGATATAACAAGGTGTAGAGCTGGAGGAACACAGCAGTCCAGGCAGCATCAGAGGGGCAGGAAAGTTGACCTTTCGGGTCTGGACCCTTCGGGGTCCAAAACTGAAACATCAGCTTTCCCACTCCTCTGATGCCGCTTGGCCTGCTGTGTTCATCCAGCTCTACACCTTGTTATCTCAGATTCTCCAGCATATGCAGTTCCTACTATCTCTTTTTCATTTTTCTATTCTCTAACTAAGGATTATACCTAAGTACTCTGTACATAAGATGGCGCTGTAAGTGGCGACTTATAAACTTTTCACTGTACTCATTTGAGTACATATGACAGTAAAACTAGTTCAATTCAATTCAGAAGGAGGTGAAGCATCCAGCGTTGTGAGGTCAATGAAGGAAAAAAATGAAGAGTTACGTAAGCAAGAAACTAATGGAAAAACCCTCATTGAAACTGTGGAAGAATAGTGGGAATATCAAAGAAAATTAACAGTAAATTCTGGAGAGCTATGGACAAACTTTTGGGTTGGCCCTCAGTAAAATGAACGAATCTGCAAGATTTTGTAAGATAAGGGAACTCTTTGAGATGGGAAGTAAAAATTAATGTGCGGTTTATTGCATCTTTTTGTAAGCTCTGGAATTAAGTTAATAGTGCTTATCAGTTTAATTCATTTCAATAAACAGTAACATTTGTTTTTGTTTAAAAATGTGAAATCTTGTGATGTAATTCATTTGTTTAATTGCAGATTTCTTCTTCAAATGTTAACTATCCCTAACTGTACTAAAACAGTTAACAACAATAATCCTGTAGAAGTTCAGTGATCTTGATTGCTTGTAAAAAGTTTGTTATTCTGCTTCTGTTGGACAAATGTACCAATCTATCTCATCTCTAAAATCTGCAGTCAGGAATTATGCATGTTACTCTGAAAAGAATGATAGTGCTCAATAGGAATTAATATTGCCCATAATGACTTCTTCCATTAGGAGGATTCAAGAAATCATGTTTCAGGTGCTTAGAAAGAAAAGTAACTTGCATTTATATAGCACTTTTCACAACCACTCGATGTCTCAAAGCACTTTACACTCAATAAAGTACATTTGAGCAATTGTCACTGTTGTAATGTCAGAAATGTGGCAACAAGCAAGCTTGCATCAAGCTCCTATAAATAGTAGAGGGATAAAAAAACAGCCTTATTGTTTGCACCGATGTGCTGAGGTCTTCTATCTTGAGGATGGGAATATTTGTGGAGCCTCCTCCTCCAACGAGTTGTTTAATTGTCCATCACCTGTAATAACTGAATGTAGCAAGACTGCACCTTTTTGATCTTATCTATTAGTTGTGGGATTGTTTAGCTCTGTCTGCCACTTTCTGCTCAAGCTATTTGGCATGCAGGTTGTCCCATGCAGCAGCTTCATCAGGTTGACACCTAATGTGTTGATCCTGGCATGTCCTCCTGGACTGTTCATTGAATGCGTAATTTGTTGTCATATCTCTGTATTCAGCTGCTTTGTAGTGTGAAATATGTTCTCTCTTTGTATTAGACACTTTAATGGTGTTTGATTTTAACTGTTAAGCAGGAATTTAAGAGTTAGTCTGTTCTGGGGCTGTTCCTGAGATCCTGATGGCAGGGCCTCATTGACAGCTATGTGCTGACATGTAGATTAAGGAAGTTGACCTCAATAGGAAGTGGGTGCCCAGCCATTAAAACCAGGCAACAGGAGGTTGCTGATGGTACCACCAACTGAATCCTAGCTAATATTTGAAGCTAAGGTGACACATGTCATCGGGTGTTCCTTCAGGACAATGATACCATGCTCACCATGCATAATTCATATTCACACTGTTGCGCTCGCCAGACAGCGTGTTTAGCTCATATATCTCACAAAGGACTATGAGTCTTAATAGTAATAGGAAATGATCTTCATTGATTATAACATAATTAATACTATAATTGTGATCATAGTATTATATAATAATGACAAAATACTATATGCTACAAACAACAATTAACACTAAGAATCTGACAATAAACACTGTAAATTTAAGTCAGTATCTTGTACTTAACTTGGAATGATCAAACATCACCACACTAAACCTTGTCCTTGATCCACGTGGTGATGGTCATCTGGTCTTCCTCTCCCGGTGGTCCCGTGGCACCTCTTATACAGCGGTTGGCCTCGAGTTACCACTCCCGGCCGTGCTGTTGCAGCAATTCTTATCCTTGGAAGCTTCCACAGCTTTGATTCCCACCAACGGATCGATCAGGAATCGATTCCCCAATTGACTGGACCCAATCAGGCAGTGCCATGCGGATGGTGAAGTAGAGAGATAAAAGGTACTGCAGATGCTGGAGAATCCGAGATAACAAGCATGGGGCTGGATGAACACAGCAGGTCAAGCAGCAGCAGAGGAGCAGGAAGGCTGACGTTTCGGGCCTAGACCCTTCTTCAGGGTAGGCATCCTTAGAAGAGGCTTCACCGTGGGGTTAAAATTGTTTCAGAGATAGTAGGAACTGCAGATGCTGGAGATTCTGAGAAAACAAGGTGTAGAGCTGGATGAACACAGCAGGCCAAGCAGCATCAGAGGAGCAGGAAGGCTGACGTTTCTGAAGAAGGGTCT
>JAHRHZ010000032.1:5469943-5502046 GCA_024137785.1 Ginglymostoma cirratum
AGACCCTTCTTCAGAAACGTCAGCCTTCCTGCTCCTCTGATGCTGCTTGGCCTGCTGTGTTCATCCAGCTCTACACCTTGTTATCTCAGATTCTCCAGCATCGGCAGTTCCTACTATCTCTGAAACAATTGTGTATTGTGCTGTCTACAGCTGCAGCTTGCCTGTCTGGGTCAGCAGCTTGTTTATTTCAGTGTCTTTTATCTGGATATTTTGGCCAATGCTTGGTTCGATTTCCCAGAATGCTTCATATCCAATTCTGCCATTTTGAGTGGCCCATCCGGCTACAGTCCCTCCTCTTGATCCTGAATGTGAAGCGTGATGGATCACATGATCACAGACCAATTTCTGTGTGGTGACTTTATGATCTTCCAAGCTCAAGCAAAGCACAACATACATTCAAACAGCTAAACTCTTACAGATAGCGTGTTCGGAAATGACACCTAACTGAGATCAGGCAACTTCATCAGATTTTACATAAATAGGACATCAAAATTCAAACATGACAGCTAATCAAGCAAGCATGGTGAACTAAGGATAAATAAGACATTGGGAATTCATAGCGATGATCAAACAAAAAGGGTCATATGCATACATATCAGAAGTGATTAAATAAGGTTTGTACCCATGAACAAATAATCCATTGGATTAAGAAATGTTAGTCTGTTTATCTTTACATTAGAGAATACTAGAGAAAGAAAAATATTAGGCCTATATGATTTATTAGGTTAGAAATTATATATATTCTTGACAAAAGTAGAAAGAGTAGTAAACTGACTGCCGCAGCTGGGCATTGGGTTTTCACTACTATTGCCGTTTCACTCACTCATCCGTTCAATTTCACGGAAGTTGCTTTATGAATGAATGAATGAATGAATGGAATGCGTAATAGTAACCATAAGGCATTGGTGTGTGGTTAGTAAAGTTGTGAATGAACAAAGACATGGTAAGTAGTAAATATAGACTGCTTGTGAATGGGTTGGTAGAAAGGACCTATAATACAAAGGTAAAGAAACCTACAATACAATATCTCACAGATTCATAGAATAAGATGCTTTAAGACGATTAGTAGATATGTAATGTATAGCAATTTGATAGAATTAAAATGCCTGGCTAATTGAATTATAAATTTGATGTAATTAATTTACCAGCTTGATGTAATCAACTGCAGAATAACAATTAGCTTGTAGACTTAGATAATTTCAATGAAAGAACACATAAAAATAGTGTTGCAATAGCGTGCCTTTTTAATAGGCTCGTGGAGTCCGTGAATTGAGTGAAGTCTCTATATTGAGTCTTTGCGATAGTTCTGTTTTCACCAGGCGAATTTGACATTGAAGTATACCAGGGTAACCCACATTAACAGCACAGAAAAATGTGACATGAGATGAACCCAGGGATGGATTTGCACATTGGAGCCCCAGTCCCAGAAATCCTCCCACCAAGTCATAACTGTGATAACAAGGTGTAGAGCTGGATGAACACAGCAGACCAGGCAGCATCAGAGGAGCAGGAAAGCTGACGTTTCAGGTCTGGACGCTTCTTCAGAAATGTCATTTCTTTTAGTCGTTCCTTGACATCATTGGTCTGCTGTATTACCTTGGTTCTATGGGCTGTGGCCAATCTGATACAAAACCTCTGGCAGGGGTTTGAGACCAGTGTCGTATTTCCCCAAGTTTTATCCCAGAGTTCCTCACTTGCATTAAATTCCACCCTTTCTCTTTTGTGTATATTTATTCACTGAATTAGGCCTTCCTTGATGGCTATGTGTGGCCTAATACCGAAAGTGGTGTTGGTGACATCACATTGTGCCATCCCATACTGATATGTGCTAAGTGAGGTTGTGAGGCAATATTCCCCTTCTCTTGTGTAGACCACCCAGGTTATGTCAGTGTCCAGGTTGTGAACCTCTATGGGACACTTTAGACTGGTGT
Organism: Ginglymostoma cirratum; assembly: GCA_024137785.1. Lineage (NCBI taxonomy): Eukaryota > Metazoa > Chordata > Chondrichthyes > Orectolobiformes > Ginglymostomatidae > Ginglymostoma > Ginglymostoma cirratum. Next base: position 5,471,875 of record JAHRHZ010000032.1, read on the forward strand.
TTGTCTTGAAGCCACATAGTGTATGTTCATTCAAATAAATTGGGTATGGGTATGTTATCACTACATTAATTTGTCAACATCTGTTCAGAGTCGTGCCTATGAGCCTCCCTTCCTTCTCCATTGCATATGACAAGGCGCTGTCATATCTTATCCATAGGCCCTCTTGAATAGTGCCTATGTTCTCTACTTCGAACACCCTTAGTTCAATCCTGTCATCCGTGATTATTGAGAGTGCTAGTACCATCCTTAATGCTTTCCCAGGAGTCCCTTTACAGTCGTCGTTGAACCAGACTCTGGTCAGCTGCCTGAGGTGACAGCCTGATAATCCGAGGTGTTTCTTTCCCTTAAATAAAAGCTGTATTCGTTGCTGATCCAGGATGGAACATGTCCCTGACTAACCTGAACGAGGTTCTTTCTCAACTGTTCTATCATCCACTGTCCATATACGCTGCATAGGGTCCAGTTCTCTTGCCTGCTGTCACCTTCCAATATCCCATTTATTATCTGATTGATTGTTTTGTTATGTCCTTCCAACACAGCTACCATAAAGCTACTGGCTTTATTCCCAATTAGATCACCTTCGGCGTCCTGCCATCTATCCCCGTTAATTGTGTCCAAACTCTGCTTTACTGGTTTGGTCAGGACCCTGAGTTTATTGCCCAGGTCAGCCAAATCAAGGGCGTTAATGTTTGATACTCCTGCCCCATATGCTGTCTCTATGCCATTCAGTATTTCTCTTTTATGTCATTCCTCCTTTCCGAGTTTGGTCTTCTCTTTGTCTGTCCCTATCTCTAGTCCCAAAAATCTATAGGTCAAGTCAAGGTATAGTCTTTTAAGTTGCGGGGAGCACCACTCTGGCAATTGAGTCCTTGCTAAATTCACCACTGTAGGTACCAATTCATGGTGAACATTGTCATACACGATTTTCCCCATAAGTTTTTAAACTATCCCATTTCATGGACCAGGGATGACTTCAGGACAGACGGGTTGGGGTGCACCTGTGACTGGTTTTAGGCCATTCCTAGTCTCGTACAGAACGAACTTCTCCTCTATTAGTTTCCCAGGGCATCACTGTCCGAGTTCCAATCCCATTTCTGGGCTGCTTGTTAAGCATCCTATCTCGGGGCACCCATTGTTTGAAACTATCCACCAATCACCTGTGGTCTCTATGCTTATTATCTGATTTACAGCAATAGCAATTATCTGATCTCCCATTTGTTTTCCTGTATACTGCCCCAACATTATACTTTTATTGGGGTATACCCATAACACACCATCCTCACAGTCGCCTGCCTCTGGTGGGCCAAACCATAAGTATCCCGGGTACATATATCCTGGTCTGTCTGGTGTTTCTTGTGTGTTGCTTCCGGTATTGATGATGATCCTGATGAAGTAAATCCTGATTATGTTTCGTGTGGTCATGGTTGTCCTGGGGGAAGATGAAGATCATTTCTGTTGCTTTCCTCGTTTAATATCTGAATAGTTTATTACGTGTGTAATGCACACCCTAACACTTCTCCACTTTCTTTTTCTTGAATGAAGACCTATATTTGATTCGGGTATAAACAAGTAATAGTGGTTAATCCCATTAGCATTTACAAGAATATGAGTTGGACCTACAGAACCTATAGTGACGTGTGAATTGCATATGAATCCTGACCATCAGAAATAGTTGTACCTTGCCTGGGGTGTCCGCCAGGAACCATTTCAACTTCTGGGTTAATGAGTACAGTCATTGAGTAGGCACCCAACAGAGACTCATCAGTTTGTTTTGAATCCTCTGTCTCTGTGGACCCAATAATATTGTGTCCTCCAGATTCCCATGTTCATGTGCTATCATTCCCCCTAGTGTGCAGTTTGTCTTTCCCTCGTCCACCCTTGTCTCTAAGCATTGTCTCGTATCCATGTTGTGGATACACCACCTGAGGTTTGAGTTGTAAGGACTAGGCGTCTTTTGGTTTCTTTGTCCATCAGGGAGTTATTGGGGAGTTCTGTCATGTCTGGGCTGTGTGTCAAGTTGTTCCAATCAGATAGAGAAATCAAGTCCTCTGGTAAGTTAATTAGATTGTCCGGGGTCCATTAGTCGTTGGAGCTGCAGTCAGTGGTAGTGATGGGAGAGTATAAATTTTGTCAGGGGTGCGGTCTAACTGAGAGGATGTATCAGGGCGTGTAAGTGGTCTTGTCACTTGCTCTAGGGCAGTGTGATCTGCCATGCATATTTTAAGGTGGTGAGAGTGGCTGTGTTGAGTGCCATAGGTTTTAATTGGTTTACATGGTACCAACCGGTCTTTCCTGTGGCTAGTAGAATCTTGTATACCAAGGGACTCGCCTTATCGACCAGAGTGTGGGGGCCTGAGTATTTAGGGGAAAGAAAGGAACTAGGGTTGTGTATCTGTAGCATACCGAAAGAATATTCAGCATGGTTAACTTTACTGTCAAAGTAAGCTTTACTTCATTTCCTTTTGGTTCCTATCCAGACAGGTGCTGCTAACTGATATTTTCAGTGAGCTGCTGCATCATTTTGTTGTGGGTGAGGGCAGTAAGGGTAGGTTCTGTGAGGTCAAATCCAAACAGGTAGTCGACCCCTCTCATGGGTCGGCCCATCATTAGGGTATGGGGGCTATACCCTGTGAGATTGTGAGATGGTGTTGCATATCATTATAAGGACAAATGGAAGTACTGTGTCCCAGGTTTTATTGCTCGGCAGCACCATCTTCCTAATCATTCCTTTTAGGGTGCAATTCATCCTTTCCACGATCCCACTAGATTGGGGGTGGTATGCAAGGTGGAATTTCTGTTTGATACCAAGCCTAGTCATCCCATTCTGCATGACCCGGCCGGTGAAGTGACTTCCCTGATCTGACTCAATACTGCGGGGTAAACCCCATCTCATAAATACCTGTTGTGTTAGGATTTGTGCAGTCGTTTGGACTATATTTTTCCTAACAGAAAAAGCCTCAACCCATTTTGTGAATATATCTATGATTACTAGAATATAAATAAATCCATTCCTACTTTGCGGAAGTGGATCTATATAATCAATTTGTAGATTCGTCCAGGGCCCTTCTGCTAGACGGGTATGCCTCAGTTCTCCCTTTTGGGCATACCTGCCTGGATTATTTTGGGCACATACCAGACAGTTTTCTATGTAGTGTGTTACATTCTTATGTAGTTCGGGCCACTAACACAGTTCTTTCAATTGTTCGGTAGTGGCTTCAATTCTCTGGTGTCTGAGCCCTCCGTGGCATTGGTATATGATCTGATTTCTGTCCTGAATCAGAACTCAATAAACCCCTGCTTTTAGAACTAATCTGTCCCGTACCTATAAGGAATTTTTCCATTTATCATAAGGACCTAAATAAACTCCTCCTAAAATCTGTTTCAAGGAATCATTGCAGCATTGTGCTTGTCTAAGGTCGTCTATGTTCGATTGGCTCACAATGATCGTGCCTGCTCTACTATGGGTGGCTGTCAGAATTCTCCTACACGAGCACCTCTCTTAGCTAACTCATCCACTTTTGGGGATGTTTTGTGGAGGCTTCTAACTTTGATTATGCAATATTTCCTTTCACCAGTGGCCTGTGGAATGTATTTTAATTAGAGGGCTGATGGCATGGGTTACCTATCGGCAGAGATAAAACCTCTAGCTTCCCATAATGGTAAAAATTCTGTGAGGCAGTTGCATACAAACATGCTATCGACGTGTATGTCCATGGATGGAGGGAACAGATTGGAATGGTTGACCACAAAGGCTACAGCTGCTAGTTCTGCAGCTTGGGCACTTAGACGGCTGGATAATTTTAAAGCGGCACAGTGGCTCAGTGCTTAGCAAGTTACCTCACAGCACCAGGGACCCGGGTTCAATTCCACCCTCGGGCAACTGTCTGTGTGGAGTTTGCACATTCTTCCCGTGTCTGTGTGGGTTTCCTCTGGGTACTCCGGTTTCCTCCCACAGTCTAAAGACGTGCGGGTTGGGTGGATAGGCTAAGCTAAATTGCCCCTAGTGTTCAGGGGTGTGTAGGTTAGGTGGGTTATGGGGGGAATGGGTCTGGGTGGGATGCTCCAAGGGTTGGTGTGGACTTGTTGGGCTGAAGGGCCTGTTTCCACACTGTAGGGATTCTATGAGTTCAATGAGTGGTTGTCCCTGCACATCTGTCATATGTAAACCACAGCTGGTGATCAGACTGCCATCGTCCACTGTGGAGGATCCATCTCCATAGATTTTGAATGTGGTTCCTACCTGCTTATTCTTCTGTCTCATTCCTAACTGTCTTTCCTGTTGCTTTGAGATGAAAGGGCCAGCAGGGTGTTTTGCTGTTATCATTTGGCGGTTAGGTGCCATAGTTTGCATTATTGGCTAGGAAGGTGGGCACCTTGATAAGTTTGACCATGATGTCCTGACCTTGAAGCAGCAGAGCCCATCGTGCAAACTCGTGCCTGGCTCACTGAGCTGTCTTTGATTCGGCCGTCCAGCAGGAACTAGATTGGCCCATATCCCTCTGAACTTCCTATTCATGTACCTGTCCAAATGTCTTTAAACTTCCATAACTGTACTTGCATCTACTACTTCCTCTGGCAGTTCATTCCATATGTGCATCACCCTCTGTGTGAAAAAGTTTCCCTGCAGGTCTGTTTTAAATTTTATCTGTCTCACTTTAAAACTATGCCCCCTCGTTTTGAATTCCTCTACTCTCGGGAAAAGACCTTTGCTATTTATCTTACCTATGCCCCTCATAAGTTTATAAACCTCTATAAGGTCATTATTCAACCTCCTGCACTCCAGGGAAAAAAGGTCCAAACTTATCCAGCCTCTCCTTAAAACTCAAACTCTCTAGTCCTGGTAACATCCTTATAAATCCTTCCAATCTAATAAAATCCTTTCTATAACAGGGTAACCAGAAATGTATACAGTACTCCAAAAGTGGCATCAACAGCGTCCTGTCCTAACTCCTATTCTAAATGCTAATGAAGGCAAGTGTGCCAAACACCTCTGTGCAACATTTCACAAATATCAAATTATATTTTCAGGACAGATCTGTCATTCAACAATGGTTATTCAGATCACCATTAAGACCCTGGCTGTATCTCACTGAGGAAGTCTGAACTTTTATAATGGTTCTAATATCAATGTGAGAGCAGAGAAAGAGGAAGTTCTCACTGCAGTAAATGAGTTCACTGATTACTAATTCTTGAGGCAATGGGTAAAGTGGGGACAGGTATGGTGAGATTCACTGTGCCACCTTTAGTAGACTTAAGTGGCAGTTGCAACTTCAGGAATTTGCCTCAACCTGTGCATGTACTAAATCCTGAGGTTAGTTTCAAAAGGATAAAGACAGCGAATGGGATTGAATTTTACAGATTCAACGAAACCTGGTATCAACTTTTATCAAGGATCTAAGGATTTCTTAGGATGTTGTTTAAATCTTACTTCTGTCTGTGGTCTTGCAATGTTTGGAACTTTGATCTGCATCAAGCAATATGACAGCAAAATCACTGCAGGGCAAAGGCTTGCAAGATACAGTCCCCAAACCAGAACAATGTGGCTTTCAAAACCAGTGCAACTCAGTTCTTTTTGCATTTATACTTCATAAGTTTCTCTTTGAGTTTTGTGGGCCTGGAAGTTTGAAAAGAACTGTTCTTAATGGTTATCGATGCACTAATCCTAAATCAGAACACCAAATAAAAATTAGCATATTGAAAATCAGATATTTGCAAACTAATACACAAGTATTAATTATTATTAATTCGTAATATTTATTACAAATATCAGTTTAAGATTTATGTGGTCTCCCAGGCTTTGTGGAATGCACCCCTGTGTTCCACAGAGTGAAGAGAACCTTTCCTAGAATAGCTATTATTGACCTAAAGAGTGAGCTTTGTATGTAGTCAATTATGAGCATTACTTTGATAAACTACTGTGTCAATTTTCACAATGTTCCATTTTGACATAACTAAGCATCAGCCACATAACAGGGGATTAGTTGCCATTCTCCAATTTTATAATTACATTCTGCTTTCATATATGCCCAAAGTGCTCTGCTGTTTCCTGCAGCAGATTTTTTTCAGCTTCATGTACTCATTCATTAATAATTGCAGATGCATTCAGTGAAACTTTGAACGGACAGCTTCCGGTGATTTTTTTTTTTATCTGGAGGCTTACAAGATATATTAGCTGTGCTTCAAGCAACCGGATACTTTTAATCTTGTTAGTTAACTTCCCAACTCCTCAAAAATCTCTTTGTATTATGCTGTATAATGAAGCGCACCATTTCCATTCAAATCACTCCTTTCATGAGCTGAATTTTGCAAAATGTCTTTGGAATCTTTTTTAATGTCTTTCCAGTTTGGGAATACAGCATTTAAAACTCAATGTGACCTTCTGGATGTATAACTACACCACTCAAGTTTGTTCTGTCAATTTGTGAGATCATGGCAGATTTGTATCTGCATTGCAGCTACCCACCTTGTTTCCAAAATGCTTAATATTCACGACCAGCAAATACTCATCCATCTCTGTTTTGTCATTTTCAATTGAGCAAGCCTCGGCAGGTCATTGGGAAGATTATTCCAGATCCCCACTAACAAAGCATATTCTGATATCACGTCTAATTTTAAAATTACACCGTCATGCCATGCAGAGGATGCTATTCCCATATTCCATTCTAACAACTCCTTTGATTGTCTGAAGTGCTTCAATTACCTGCAAATCTACCTTAATCTTCTATGTGCAAGGGGATACAAGATTGTTTCAGTAATCTTCACAACTTAATCTTGTTAGCTCCCATCATGAAGTGAGCAGACCTTAATACTTGTTAAACTCAACGATCCAAAGATGAGCCATCAGATAGTCAGCAGTCATAAATCAGATGGCATTATCACTAAATATGTGCATCAATCTCCAATAATATCATTGGGGGTGTATCTGCCATTTTAGTACGAGACCTAAACAAGATCAATTGCGAAGGACTGATAAGGCTCAATAACATAGTATTTCCGCACTTGGCCTCAGCTTAATATGTTTCACAAACCAGTCCTCACTCTCCCCATCACCCTCGCACCCTCTTCATCTACCTACATGCCAGGCTAAGATACCCTTCCTTGAGGATTTGCCTTGTACAGGGCAAATGGAATAAGGAGAAATGTGAAATTACTCACTTTGGTAAGAAAAAACAAAGAAAGTAGAACTTTTTTTTTAAAATGATGAGAGACTGAGAAATTTGCTCCTAGAGTGTAGGAAATGTTGGTCATCAGAGGAGTATGGATTTTCTTTTAAATGCATTACAGAAATTCAAGGTAGCAAGCAATAGGAAAGTATAGAGTTTATTAATTATAAAGAGGCTGCAGGATAGGAATGGAGAAGCCTTACTGTAATTTAATAGGGCCTAACCGTAACTGGAGGATTGTGTACAGTTTTGGCCTTCCAACCTGAGAAAAAATGTACTTCCTTTAGGGGTAGTGGAAAGAATATTCGCTAGACTAATGCCTGACAAATGCCTTTTGACATTCATTGAGTAAACCGGGGCTTCACTGCTTAGAGTTTACAAATATGGAATCTTGGAATCATAGAGTACAGAAGAGGCCTCTCAGCCCATCAGTGAGTCAATAAGAACTGCAGATGCTGGAAGCCAGAGTCCATAGGTGTGAGGCTGGGAAAGTGCAGCAGGTCAGACAGCATCTGAGGAGCAAGAAACCCATGTTTTGGGCCAAAGCTAGACCTGATGAAGGGTGAAACATTGACTTTCCTGCTCCTCGGATGTTGACTGACCAGCTGTGCTTTTCCAGCCTCACACTTACAGACCCTTTCAGCCCTCAAGTCTCTACTGCCAAAGCTACATAAAATCTATATTGTTCCACCTTCCAGCGCTAGGCCCACAGCCTTGAATGTTATGAAATTTCAAGTGCTCATCCAAGTACTTTTCAAAGGTTATGAGGTTACCCACCTCAACTAGCCTTGCACGCAGTGAATTCCAGACACCCATCACCCTCTAGGTGAAAAAAAATTTTTTTATCAAATCCCCTCTAAAATCTCTGCTTTTCACTTTAAAATTATGCCCCCTTGTTATTGATCCTTTACCTAAGGGAAACAGCTGCTATCTATTCATCCTCTCCATACCCTTCATAACCTTATACACCTCTATCAGGTTCCATCTGAGAAGTAATATGAGAAGTAATCTCATTGAAACATACAAATACTTGACTCATTAAGGGGTAGATATAGATAAGTTGTTACTGTTGGTTGAGACGTCCAGAACTAAGAGTCATAGTCTGAGGAGGCAGCCATATAGGATTGAAATGCAGATAAATGTCTTCACTCAAGTTGTTTCAGAACCTTCCAAAACAAGACAGAGATTGACTGATCTTTGGTTTTGTAGAAGATTAAGGACTACAGAAATAGTGAAGAGAAGTGTTTGCTAAGTAGAAGGTCAGCAATGATATAATAGAATGGAGGAGCAGTTCATGATTTAAAATGGCTTAACCCTGTTTCCAATAATCACAATTTTTATGTTCTTATATTTGTGAAGGTCTGTTCCCTGAGTCCTTGTCAGGAATCTCCTGTTGCCTGGTTTTAATGGCTGGGCACCCAGTTCTTATTGAGATCAGCTTTCTTGATCCGTCTGCAAGCACGTGGTTGTCAATGAAGCCCAACTATCTGAATCACCTGAACCTCTCAAGTACTGCCCCAGAATCAACTAACTCTTGAATTCCTGCCTAACAGTTAAAATCAGACCCCTTTAAAGTGTCAGATACAAAGAAAGAGCATATTGCACACTGCAAAGCAGCTGAATACAGAGATATGACAACAAGTTACTCATTCAATGAAGCCTCCAGGAGGGCATGCCAGGAACAACACATTAGGTGTCGACCTGGTGAAACTGCTGCACGGAACTACCTGTGTGCCAAATAGCATAAGCAGAAGTGACAGACGGAGCTAAATGATCCCACAACCAAAGGATCAAATCAAAAAGCAACAGGCTTGCCGCATTCAATTGTAAATGGTGGTGGATAATTAAACAACTCACTGGAGGAAGACACTTCACAAATATTCCCGTCCTTAAGGATAGAAGAGCACAGCACATCAGTGCAAATGATAACGCCGAAGCACGTGCAGCAATTTTAACCAGAAGTATCAAGCGGGTGGTTCACCTCAGCGTCCTCCATGTGTTCTTGGTATCAGGTGACAGTCTTCAGCCAATTCAATTCATTCCATGTGATATAAAAAAACAGTCGAGGCTATGGATACTGCAAATGTTATGATTCCTGACAACATTCCAGCAATAGTACTGAAGACTTGTGCTCCAGAACTTTCTACTCCCCTAGCCAAACTGTTCCAGTACAATTACAACACTGGCATCTACCCAACAATGTGGAAAATTGCCTAGGTGTGTCTTGCGCACAAAAAGCAAGACATCTCCAACCTGACCAATTACCACCCCATCAGTGCATTCTCCATCATCAGTAATGTGATGGAAGGTGTCATCAACAGTGCTATCAAGCAGCGCCTGCTCAGCAATGACCTGCTCAGTGACACCCAGTTTGGATTCCACCAGGGCCACACAGCTCCTGACCTCATTACAGCCTTGGTTCAAACATGGACAAAAAAGCTAAAATCCAGAGACAACACAGTGTGGAGTTGGAGGAACACAGCAGGCCAGGCAGCATCAGAGTGGCAGGAAAGTTGATGTTTTGGGTCAGGACCCTTCTTCAGAAATGGGGAGGGGGCAAGGGAGCTGGGAAATAAATAGAGAGAGGAGGGGTGGGGCTAGGGAATGTAGGTGGGATGGTGATAGGTGAATGCAAGTAGGGAGTGGTGGGGATTGGTCAGTGGGATGGGAGGGGTGGACAGGTGGGAGAGAAGATGGACAGGTTGTGTCAGGTCAAGGAGGCGAGCAAGAGGGTGAGTGGGTCTGGAATGGTGGTAGTTTGGATGCAGGCAGGGGGTTGTGTGGATTGGTGGGGAAGAAGATGAGCAGGTTGTGTTCGGTCAAGGAGGCAGGAATGAGCGAGAGGGTTGGTCATGGGATGAGGCTGGGAGTGGGAACATTTTAAAACCAGTTTTAAAATCTCACCATCCTTGGCTGCATCGCATGTCCAACGCTCTCTTGACCATCCCCGCCTCCTTGACCTGACACAACCTGTCCATCTTCTTCCCAACCAATCCACCCTACCCTTCTTGCTGACCAATCTTCACTATTCCCTATCTGCAGCCAACCTATCACCATCCAACCTACCTTTCCCCAGCCCCACCCATCCTCCCTTCCACCTCCCTGACCCGACAAAATGAGTCCATCTTCTCTCCCATCTATCCAGCCCATCCACTCCCACCGACCAATCCCCACCACTCTCTACCTGCATTAATCTATCATCATCCTTCCTGCCTGCCCCAGCCCTACCCCTCCACTCTCTATTTATTTCCAAGCTCCCATCCCCCTCCCCATTTCTGAAGAGGGGCCATGACCCGAAACGTCAACTTTCCCACTCCTCTGATGCTGCCTGGCCTGATGTGTTCCTCCAGCTCCACACTGTGTTGTCTCCGACTCCAGCATCTGCAGTTCTTGCTATCTCTGAGCTGAAATCCAGAGGTGAGGTGAGAGTGACAGCCCTTGACATCTAGACTGCATTTAACTTGCATCAAAGAGCGCTAGCAAGACTGGAGTCAGCTAGAATCAGGCAGAAAGCTCTCCACTGTTTGGAGTCACTCCTGGCACCTAGGAAATAGTTGTGGTTGTTGGATGTCAGTCATCTCAGCTCCAGGACATTTCTGCAGGATTTTGTCTGGGCACTGTCGTAGGCCCAAGCATCTTCAGCTGCATCATCAATGACCTTCTCTCCATCATAAGGTCACAAGTGGGGACATTAACCAATGATTGCACAATGTTCAGCGCCATTTGGCACTCCTCAGACCTGAAACAGTCCATGTCTAAAGTCAGCCAGATCTGGACAATATCCAGGCTTGGTCTGAACTGTGGCAACCAAGATGCGTACCACACAAATGCCAGGCTATAACTCTCATCAGTAAGAGATCAGCTAACCATCACTCCTTGACATTCAATGGCACTGACATCACTGAATTCCCACTATCAACATCTTTGGGAATAACAATGACCAAAAACAGAACTGAACTCACCGTATAAATATAGGGGTTGCAAGTGCATGTCAGAGGCTATGGACCATAAGACTATAAGACACAGGAGCAGAAATTAGGCCATTTGTCCCATCGAGTCTGCTCCACCATTCAATCATGGCTGATAAGTTCCTCAACCCTATTTTCCTCCTTTCTCTCCGTAACCCTTGATCCCCTTGATAATCGAGAACCGATCTATCTCAGTCTTAAATGTACTCAATGACCTGGCCTCCACAGCCTTCTGTGACAGTGATTTCCACAGATTCACCATGCTCTGGCTGAAGAAGTTTCTCCTTCTCTCCGTTCTAAAAGATCTCCCCATTACTCTAAGGCTGTGCCCTCGGGTCCTAGACTGTCCTACCAATGGAAGCATCTTCCCAACATCCACTCTGTCCAGGCCATTCAGTATTCTGTACGTCTCAATTAGATCCCCCCTCATCTTCTAAACTCCACTGAGTATCGTCCCAGGTTAGGAATACTGCAGGATCCCACATTTTCACTCCCCAAAGCTTGCCCACTATTTACAAGGCACAAGTTAGAAGCATGATGGAACATTCCTCACTTGTGTCAAACAACACTCCAGAAGCCATCACATCCACAACATTCAGTCACTCCACCTCAGAAGTTCAGTAGCAACAGTGTGTACTATTTGCAAGATGCACTGCAATCGTTCACCAAAGATCCGCAGACAGCACCTTCTCAGCCGATGATCACTTCCATCTAGAAGGACAAGGCCAGCAGACATATGGGAACACCACAAACTACAAGTTCCCCTCCAAGTCACTCACCATCCTGACTTGGAAATATATCACTGTTCCTTCAGTATCTCCCAAAAAAAAAGTATTCTGCTGGACATATGAAATAGTTGAAAAGAGAAAGACCAGCTGATCTATCATGCTTGTCATGTTGCAATATGCTATGGGACTTCAACACTTCCTTCTCACTCGCAATTATGTAACCTCTTAGCAGCGGAAAATATCCCAGGTAAAAAAAAAATGGAGCAAGAGATCTGAAAGGTCAAAGTCACAGTTGATTGAAATTGTGCTGTAGCAAGTACTAAGGAGATTAGCCCAGAGTAGTGACAAAAGATAACTATTCTCAAAACTTAAGCGCAAATTACATTGATGGGATTGCTGTCGAATGGCTACAAACTTTACAAAAAGTTTCAATCATATCATGAGTTACCAAGCTATTGGTAGTAGTCTGCCTTTACGTATGTACTCTTTACATAAGACAGGAATCTATTGTAAAAATTCATAAGTTGCACATTCACGATGCTACCTATTTTGGAAACATTTATTCTGTTAATATGTTGTAAGTCATTCTTCTTTTTTACTTTCATTGGCTGTTTTGAAGTAGCGAAGGTCAGAGGGAGTTGGATGTTGGCCATAAGCACTTCATAGCATATTTCATGAAACGCTCCACCTTCTCAAGAACCAGAACAAATAAAAGCAACTTGAAGAGTTTAAAGGAATTGCACCCGATAAATTTCAAGTCATAGGTGAGGAGGAACAAGGGGAGATAACTGAAAAGGGACTCAGAAGAACTGGTTAGGCTGTAAGCCCATCCCAAAAGGCAGTGGTATGGCTGGATATAGAATTCATCTCTTAATGGGATAGCCTGCAAATAAGAGTTAACACAGGAAAAACAAAACATTTGCAACATCATTTGATTCTGTCATGAGCAGCTTTAAAAGTGGAGTGAAGATTTTCAGCATTTGCACAGGGGGAGTCTATATACTCCCAACTGAGACAAGAGAAAACATGCAACTCCTGTCCAGTTGCCAATATTGTTCTGTAAAGCCTGGAAATTGTGTAAAAGTGGAATGCATTGCAGTGAGGAACATTTTCACATCCATCTGCACAGAAATCCCAAATCAGACAGGGAACCAGCTGCTTTTTAGTCTTGCGGTACAATAATAAACATAAAGAAGGAATGCCATGCTAGATCTGAGATAAAAACATGCAAATAGGTACTTTTTCTTGGAATTATGTGACTTTTTTTTCACTTATGGGATGTGGATATCACTGGCAAGGCCAACAGTTATTGCCCATCCTTAATTGCCTTTGAGACAGTGATGGTCAGTTGTCTTCTTGACTGCTGTAGTCCATGGGGTTTTAGGTGTGCTCACAGTGCCAGCAGGAAGGGATTTCCAGGTTTCTGACCCAGTGATAATGAGGGAGCCGTGATATATTTCCAGGTCTGGATGGCATGTGGCTTGAAAGAGATCTTGTAGGTGGTGGTCCCATGTATCTGCTGCCTTTGTTTCTTCTAGGTGCTATCCAAGGAGTCTTGGTAAATTGCTGCAGTGCACATTGTAGATTGTATCCATTTCTGTATCTGTCAGTGGCGGAGGGAGTGAATGTTGGAAGTGGTAGATGGATTACAAAACAATTGAGCTGCTTTGTCTTAGATGGTTTCAGAGATAGTAGGAACTGCAGATGGTGGAGAATCTGAGAAAACAAGGTGTAGAGCTGGATGAACACAGCAGACCAAGCAGCATCAGAGGAGCAGGAAGGCTGACGGAGGGTCTAGGCCTGAAATGTCAGCCTTCCTGCTCCTCTGATGCTGCTTGGCCTGCTGTGTTCATCTAGCTCTACACCTTGTTGTCTTAGATAGTGTCAGGTTTCTTAGTGTTTTCAGAGCTGCACTCATCCAGGCAAGGGGAATGTACTCCACCATAATCATGCTGTACTTTGTACTTGATAGAGTGGCTTTGGGGAGTTAGGTGGTGAGTTGTTTGACACAGAATTTCCAGCTTTTGATCTACCCTTGAAGCTACAGTATGGTATTTATATGATTGTCCCAGTTCAGTTTCTGGCCAATGGGAAGGATGGTAATAAGTCGGCCATTGGACATCAAGGGTCAATGGTCAGAGTGTCTCATGTTAGAAATGGCCATGCCTGGCACTTGTGTGGCATGCATGTTACTTGCCACTTATCAGACTAAGCCTGGACGTTAACCAGATCTTTATGACCTAGACACATTCTACTTCAGAATCTAAGGAATTACAAATGGTTGAACATTGATCACTGATGATTGTAATCCACATTTCTAGCCTTCAATGGGATGAACGTTATTGATGAAGCAGCTAAAGATTGTGGGTTTGTTTTTACTACCCTAAGGAACCCATGCAGTGATGTCCTGGAATTGGCAATAATACCCTGGGAACTAAGTTAAAAGAAGCCTGTCAGTGAGATTTGGCAGTTTAGGAAATTATTTGGAAAGAATAGTCATATTTAAATTTCACTAATGTAGACAAGTGGAAGGCATATCATATTCTGAGTTACTTCTACTTTCAGCCCTATTTGTTCTATATTATTCACCTGTTTCAACGTAACTAGAGAAAAAAACATTTTTAAAAAGTCTGCAGTTTGGTAAATTGATATATTCATTATCAGGCAGATGATCGTATTTAAACTAACCCCAAAATGCTGCTATGATCAGCCAGTGAAGAATCCAGGCAGTTCTCAGCATTATTTATATTTCTCAGTCATGTCACCAGATTATTCAAAAGAACTTAATCTTTTAAGTGGTGAAATAATATTGATGGTCAAAAGTTTTAAGAAAATAAAAAATATACCCTCCTTTGGTGTTTCGGTTTGCATTTCGGTTCCATTAATTCTCAATTAATATTGTGCTCCACAGACAATGAAGTTCACAGCATCTATTGAGAGCCACCTCCTCCCCCACTGATTTAGTGAGAAAAAATTTGGACGTAGTCACACTGTTTTTGAGGTTAAGGAGTTCCAGCTGGAGGATCGTTGCCATGATGTAACTTTGCCATCTTTCTCTACCACATGATGATTAGTGGCCTTGATGAGTAATTTCAGCCAGAATTTTTTAATCATTGCCATTGAGGCCACAGTCCTGAAGTTTTGTTGTGAAGTATGATGCAGTATGTTATATTTTAGCTCAAGTTTGAGTCATGATTGTGGTGCGCGGCAATGTTAATCACAGCACTACGTGTTACGATTAACAACATATCAGCGCAGAGTTTTGACCAATAAGCTTTAACTTGGTACTATAAATGTGATTGTTTTTAACAGTAAGCAGTCATCAGGCATATTTTTAGCTCTGTTTTGATTGGGCTGTTTGTGCCTAGATGCTAAATAATATGTTTTAATTACTTCTTCCCTTCCTACAATATGGATTCTAATACACAGCAATGTGATATTGGGACGGAAAATACTGTTATCATTAATGTAGATGTGAATTTGTAAGTAAGCATCTGAAACCTCAAAAAATTACCTCCAAAAATGTTGAGTACAAAATTGAATTCCTGGCATGGGTGGTACCTTGAAATGTCATCAGCAGCTGACACAAACAGTGGGCCTTTCTTAAACTCCTGCACATCTTGGCAACGCATTGCATGTTTCCTGTTTGATTCCTTGTGCCTAATTATAAGCTACCAGTTAAGTACAACTTTATTTATTGGGTTAAAGTTTGAGGCTGATTGCTAATGCTCATATAATGGTTTGTGGTTGGAAAGGGGGATTGACATTGAATAAATGCAAGAACACGATTTTTGGGCCGAGATTTGCTTGTCACAATTTACAGCACTTGCTTTAATTGCCGAGCCACTGTTCACTATTCAGAGATTATATATATTTGCTGTTCACCCTTTAGAAGTTTCACAGTAAACAACAGGAATCATGAAACGGTACTTCTGGGACAAAACAGTCCAACTTTATTAATTGGAGAATGTAATTTTTTTAAAAAATCCTTTGGTCTTATGAACCTGTCTCAGATATCAATGGCGTACAGTAACTTAGACACAGTTCCACTTAATGTGGTACTCTTTCGTTAGACTACTAAACAATGATACATACTCACCATGACACTGGTCGCTTGGAGACTCCATAAGCTAAGGTTTGTCACAGTTGGTCAATCCATTGACAGGTCTCCTAATATGATTCCAGAGCAGCTGACCAAGCTGCTCTACCCTGGCTGCAGCAAATAGTTTACAATGTCTGTATTTTATACTTTTTTTTGGTAATGATTGCATGACACTTTAGGTAATGCCTGTTTTTGGACCATTTAAGTGGTTTTCAACTACATCATTGTCCTGTTTGAAGCCATCAGCCTCTGGGCTTCTCTTCAATATTACACTTGAAGAAACACAGGTGGATGTCTGGTTTGTTATCTCCAAATCCCTTACCTTTGTGTTTTAGAACAATGGAGGCGTAGTTCCCCAACACAGTGTTTTTGAAATTACTTTGCAAATCTTGAATGGTTCTTCCCATCCTGCCTTCCTGTTGATCTACTCATGATGCAATTCTTTGGTCATGATATCAATTTCTCATTTGATGCCCATCCATGAGATGTGCTAAGAGGCACATTCAGCGCACAGAATGTCATCACAACCAGTTTACCTTTATTAATAGGAAAGAAATAAAAGCACAGTAACATGATTTAAACTCATGAATACAATACAAGAGTCTTTGTGTGTGGTTGTGTGTGTGTACGCGTGTGTGTGTCTGCACATGTTTTGGCTTACGTAGAACAGTAAGACAACTTCTCAGGAGTTTAATATCTGTGCTACAAGTAGCAGCTTATTTGGGGTTGTGGCACAGTAGCTAATATCCCTGCCTCTGAGTTAAAAGCTCCAGGTCTAAGTCAGGACTTGATGGCAAAAATGGTTCATTCATAATAATACTAAACAATTCAAAGATCATCTTATAAATGCTTCCAGCATAGACGAATGGCAAGCAGTCGAAGTAGGAGGCATTCCTTGTAAGCTGTGTTATGGAGATAAACTAGAGCCAATACTATCATTATCTATTGTTCCAGACTGTAAAATGCATGTAAAAGTGTATGCAGCCACTGAAGTCATTAGCCATGTTGTCAGTGGGTAGTCCTCAGTGTCAAGCAACCACCTATTTAGTTTGTTATGGTGGCTAAATGCCGATGTTGCACTGGACTGCACAGAATAAAATTATCATAACTGCTGCCAAGATACCAGATATTGACCTGCAAGTTTCACCGTGCGTATCAGTGGAGAGAATGGAACCCCTTTTTGTTGCATTGAAATGAGGCTCAGAGTTCAAATGAGGTGCTTATGATTCTGTTTCACCCTGAGCCATGGGGAACCTTGTAAATATTGCAAAACAATATGCTTGCTGTCCCTGCTGTACTCCAGCAGGAGTCAAAAAAGTGAGAGTACGATTGAAACTTAGTGAGCTATTTTTGATTAAGAACCTCAGAAACCTCCCTAGTGGAGGAGCAGATGATAAACTGAGAGTTGTTGCAACAGCCCAGCTCCAACCTGGAAGGTTTAACACGTGCATGTTTACAGCTACATCATCTTCACGCTCACTTGCAGTATACTCTACTGCCCTGATCTAAGGCTGTTGTTATGGCTTCCTTGGCAAGTCATTGCCTCAGAGATATGCAGGAGTCATTTTCCTAGAATGCAAGTAGAACCTCAACCACACTGTAATTTAGAATTGAGTACTTGCTGTCGAGTACCACAGCTGCCACTGAGACCCGGCAATAAACTTTATCTGGGTTACAAGACCAGAGTAAATGAAATGAAGATATTTCTGGTATCCCCTTAAACTTGGATGAAATAGCTTTAGGAAACCATGGGCCTCCTCTGCCATACCTGCATCTGATCCCTACAGCCAAAGAAATGTCATACCTCACCTGAAACATTAAATTTGTTTATGTCTCCACCGATGCTGCCAGACCAACGGGGTTTCTCAAGCACTTTCTGTTTTTACCCTACTTCTCCCTCCTGTTTGCAATCTACATATACTGTAGATGTAGGGATGATGGAGGAAGGAATACCAGCAGCAAGTGGCCATATCTAGGGGCTCTTTCTTCATGTCACAGGAGAGGGAACATCAGCTCGATCTGTAATGGGAGGAGGCTGGCAATCGAGAGGAGCTCGGGAAGAAATGGGATGTCACGGCTGTGGAGTGGTGAAGGCTTCCTTGCTTGGCATGGAGAAAACATCTCTGCTCCTCTTAGCCACAAAAAAAACTATTTTCTTCATGAGCCTTTAGCTCCTGCTTCAAATCAGCTGCGGGAAGGGCCACAGCTTTGGCCCTCCCTTGTGGCACCAAGTCATTGGATTACAGTATTGGTGAGGGTACTAAACCCATGGGTTGCCCTTTGCGGCAATCTTGTCTGTGGTCTGGTTTCCACAGTGTAAAATTTGAAGAAGGTAGGAATGGTATCAGAAAGCCTGACCTAAATAATGTTAACTCCACCTTCAATCTCCCCTCATAGTCTCCCACTTATCTTGATTGAAAACAAGTTTTGTTCTGGGCAAGATGAATAAGCTTGTCGATGTTCTACATATAATTGCAAAAACTGCAGATGCTGGAGATCTGAAACAACATTGGAAAAGTTCACCAGGTCTGACAGCGTCTGTGGAGGGAGAAAGAGACCTAGCATTTTAGTGCAATATGTCTTCTTCAGCGATAAATGATAATTATTGCAACATGGGAGGAGGCCATTCAGTCTCTCTTCTCTGCACCAGCGCCCTGAATAAGCAATTTATGTAGTGCTATTCCCCTGCCTTTTCGCTGTAAGCCTGCACATGGTTCCTTTTCAAAGAACAGCTTAAATCACTGCTAATGCTCTAATTCTATCTGCTCGACCATATGGTCAGGAAACGCATTCAAAACCCTGACCACTCGCTGTGACAAAAAAAGTTTTTGCCCTGATCACTTTACTCCTGTCCCCAGCGGGTCTGAAGAAGAGATATGTTGGAATCAAAATGCTAATTTATTCATTCAGGGGATGAGAGCATCGCTGGCTAGGCCAGCATTTATTGCACATCCCTTATGGCCCACAGGGCAATTATGATTCAACCACATTGCTGTGGGTGTGGAGTCACATGTAGGCCAGACGAGGTAAGGGTGGCAGTTTCCTTCCCTAAAGGACGTTAGTGAACCAGATGGGTTTTTCCCCAACAATCGTGGTCATCATTAGACTCTTACTTCTAGATATTTATTGAATTCAAACTCCACCGTCGGCCGTGGTGGGATTAAAACCCAGGTCCCTGGGTTAATAGTCCAGTGATAATACCACTAGGTCACTGTCTCCCTGACATTATTCTGTTATTCTATGTTACCTAGTACTTTTACAAATTGAAAAAGCAGTCACATCACTGCTCAACCTTCTCATTTCCAGTGATCAGTTTATGTAATTGCACATCTTTTTGCTCATCATCTGATTGGCTCCTTTCTATATTGTCTCAAAAGCAGTGATACATTTTTGTGCTGTGGAAACCAGAGCTGTCTGAAGTATCAGTAGGTGCAGTTGACTTAATTTTGAGTTACAGATCTATAAGGTGGCAGGACTACCTCATCTTTTCAGTGCAATATTGATATTTAACTGTCCCCCAAACTTGTTTTACCTACTGCCACAGAGTACTGTAGCCATAACATCCATTCATGATCAATCATTTTCCATACATGTTCTTTCCACTTAAGTAATAGTCTCATTTTGATTTCTTCTCCCAATGTGAAAAAGCCAGGCGTTTCTTGACAGTGAATTTCGACTGTCACTGATCTGCCCAATTCTCAAGTATATTCAAATCGTCCTTTGTCTTAATCTTCCTCAGCTTTGCAGTTTATAAATTTCATTAGTTTAGTGCCTTCTGAAAATGTAATCTCTGCATTTGTTGTTTTTATTCACTTGTGGGACATGGCTGTGGCTGTCCGACATTTATTGCCATTGATATTTGCTCTTGAGAAGGTGATGGTGAGCTGTTCTCTTGAACCACTGCAGTCCATGTGCTGTAGATTGACCCACAATGCCATTAGGGAGGGAGTTCCAGAATTTTGACCCAGTGACAGTGAAGGAAAAGTGATACATTTCCAGGTCCGAATGGTGAGTGGCTTGAAGGAGAACTTGCAGTTGATGTTCCCATGTATCTTCCACCCTTGTCCTTCTACATGGAATTGGTCATCAGTTTGGAAGGCGCTATCACAGGAGCTTTGGTGAGTTTCTGCAGTGCATCTTGTAGATAGTACATATTGCTACTACTAAACATTAACAGTAGCGGGAGCGGATACTTGTGGATGCCAAACAAATGAGCTGCTTTGTCCTGGACAGTGTCAAGTTTCTTGAATCGTGTTAGAGGTGCAATCATCCAGGCAAATGGAGTGTATTCCACCACACTCAAAGAGTCATAGAGTCATTGAATTGTACAGTACGTAAACAGACCCTTCGGTTCAACCAGTCCATGACGAACATAATCCTAAACTGAACTAGTCCCATCTGCGTACTCCTGGCCCATATCCTTCCAAACATTTCCTGTTCATATATCCATCCAGATGTCTTTTAAACGTTGTAATTGTACTCGCTTCCACCACTTCATCAGGAAGTTCATTCCACATACAAACCACTCTCTGTGTAACAAATTTGCCTCTGATATATTTTTTAAATCTCTCTCCTCTCACCTTAAAGATGTGCCCCCTAGTATTGAAATTCCCCATCTTAGGGAAAAGCCAACTACCCTCAACTCCATCTATACCTCATTATTTTATAAACCTCTGTCGGGTCACCTCTCAACCTCCTACATTCCAGTGGAAAAATGTCCCAGGCTATCCAGCCTTTCCAAACTCAAACCTTCCATACCCAGCAACATCCTGGTAAATCTCTTCTGAATCCTCTTCAGTGTCATAATATCCTTCCTATAACTGGCCGGCCAGAACTGGACACAATATTCCAGAGAAGGTCTCACCAATGTCCTGTACAACCTCAACATAACATCCCAACTCCTATACTCAAAGGACTGACCAATGAAGGCAAGCATGCCAAATGCCTTTTTAACCATCCTGTCTATATGTAATTTTAAGAATTATGTACCTGCACCCTTAGGTCACTCTGTTCTACAACATTACCATGTAGATGGGTTTTGGGGAGTCAAGAGATGAGTTACTTACTGCAGTATTCCGAACTTCAGACCTGCTCCTGTAGCCACTGTGTTTATGTGGCAAGACCAGTTGAGTTTCTGATCAATGGTAACCCCCAGAATGTTTGTAATGAGGGATTCAGTAATGGTAACATCATTGAATATCAAGGAGCAGTGATTAGATTGTTTCTCATAGGGGATGAATATTGCCCCACATTTGTGTGGTGTCAATATTACTTGCCACCTGTCAGCCAAAGCCTGGCTATTATCCAGATCTTGTTGCATTTGCACACGGACTGCTTCAGTATTTCAGGAGTCGCAAGTAATGGTGAACAGTCTGCAATCATTGGTTAATGTCCCCACTTGTGACCTTATTATGGAGGAAAGATCAATGATGAAGCAACTGAAGATGGTTGGTCCTAGGATTGTACTCTGAGGAACTTCTATAGAGATGTCCTGGAGCTGAGATGACTGACGTCCAGAAACTACTTCAATCATCAGAAATTTTGTCCCCGATTCCAATTGATTCCTCTTTTGCCAGATCTCCTTGATGCCACATTTGTTTGAATATGGCCTTGATGTCAAGGACTGTCACTCTCACCTCACCTTTGGAATTCAGCTCTTTTACCATACTTGAACTAAAGGCTGTAATGAGATCAGGAGCTGTGTGGCCCTGGCAGAACCCAAATGGGGCATCAGTAAACAGGTATTGATAGCACTGTTGGTGACACCTTCACTTTACTGATGTTCAAGAGCAGACTGATGGGTGGGTAATTGGCTGGGTTGGAGATGTCCTGTCTTTTGTGGACAGAACATACCTAGGCAACTTGGCACATTGTCAGGTAGATAGAGTTTTGTAACTGTACTGGAAAAGCTTGGCTAGGGGAGCAGCAAGTTCTGGAGCACAAGTCATCAGTACTATTGCTGGAATGTTGTTAGGATCCATAGAATTTGCATTATCCAGTGCATCCAACCATTTCTCAACATCACATAGAGTGAAGTAAATTGGCTGAAGGTTGATGCCCGTGACGCTAGGGACCACTGGAGGAGGCCGAGATGGATCTCCATTTGGCACTTCTGACTGAAGATTGTTGCAAACGCTTCAACCTTATATTTTGCACTGATGTGCTGGACTTTTCCATCATTGAGAGTGGAGATATTTGTGAAAACTCCTCTTACGGTGAGTTGTTTGATTGTCCACCACTGTTCACAACTGATGTGGCAGGACTTCAGCACTTAGATCTGATGCAATTGTTGTGATCCCTATTTCCAGATTATTAACGATGATATAAAGCAGAAGAACTTCAAAAATGCCCCTGACATCCCAGTGGTGATGGTCTCCTGTACTGATGAAAATTACAGGACTACCACCTCATAGATTATATTGGTAAACCAATTATGTTCCCATTTTACAATGTTGCCATTGATTACTGCTTTTCCCATTGACTGGGATGCACGTGATTGTTTAGTTTCTCAATCAGTCATGCCCGAAGGCCTCAGTGCTGTCAGTAATGATAATTTGTTCACATTATTTGTGTTATCTAACAGTTAACCATTCTCCTACAGCATTTTGGTAGCAAAATATGTCTGCTGTACTCAGGAGATCTTTCCTGTTCTGGCTCATTGGCAGATAGACTCTGCTAAGTATACTAAAATCACAAGTCAACACTCCAACCCATTCATTGGCTTTTACAGAGGTGCCAATGTTTATTCTGATCTTTATTTTCCATGCCAGCCTTTTCAGGTGAACTGTGTCACAGATGTTATTGAAATCCAAGAACAGCACGCCCTGCTCTCTTACACCCATCTATTTTCCCTGTCACATTTGTAAAGAAGACCAATAAATTACAGCAAGACCTTTCCCTTCATGACAATTTGTCATAATCTTATCTTAATGAGGAGTTTCATAAGTGTATCCACAATAGACATCAAACTTATTGGTCTCTTGATACTTGACTTGGCTTTGCTACCCTTTTTAAACATAGTGGTGATACCTGACCTTACCTGCTTACACTGACTGTGTTTTGAGCTGCCATTGTTGGCGCTGATGAACCAAGCACCATAAGTCTTGCCGCTTTAAACATTACCACCTTTCCCTTGCCTTTCCATTAAGCCAGTGCACCACAGGTATGATGTGGTAATTGGTAGTACTTGCTATGTAAATGCATCATTAACAACAGACACTAATCTTATTCTTTACCATCATACTTTGAATAAAATATGTTAATTTATAAGGTAAATGTATAAAAATCAAGTAGTTGGAATTAATAAAGCAATTCATCCATTCAGCCTACCTCCTCATTAAATCCCACATGCTGAAATTGTAAAGATCATTTTCATTTAAAGCAGTGCCAAGTATCAGCAGTTTGTGGAATCTTGACTTCTGTCCAGGAACATTTGCTCTTATACCATTAATAGATCATTAATGCGTGTGCCAGCATACCTCACTGGTGGGTATTGTAACTACTCCACTTGACAAATACACAAGATTAACAGTGTTGTTTGTTGGCAGAGAGACAGCGTTACACACAAATACATTCCTAGTTTGTTTTCTGATTCCCAACAATTGAAAATCATTTTAACAAGTCTGAATTGCAGACTAGTGCCAGTGGGTTTGATCTTCATTTCAGCAACTGGTAGGTTTCTTTGCAATTAGCCCATTCCTTTCATTCATTGCTGTCAACCAGGAAAACACAGGACTTCATACCAAAAGCAGCTGGAAGATTAGAACAAGAGAAATTCAATATAAAGATCTTGTGTTTATCTGTTAGTAAGTCAAGTACAAAATAACAGACAGGAGCTCAATGTTGAAGAACAACATAAAACTTCTTTTTATTCAGGCAATTTAGACAGTTTAGCACTTCACTTACAACATTACAGCATATTAATTATTGGAAAATTAGTCAAAACTAAGCACAAATCGTGGTGAATAATCTACAAACAGAAATGTCAAGATTATAGACCATTAACTATATATAGCCAATAAAAACTGGGACCCGGGCTATGAAAATTCAGGGAAACATATATGGTGTTAATTGTGCAAATTTAGAGTTTTTTAAATTTAAGCCTGTAGTTTTGGGAGTACTTCTATGAGAAGTTAATTGCACAAAATAATATTTTAATTTGGCAGTGGGGCCAGATGGATTGGAGTTTCATGTTATAATTGTTTGTGGTTTAATTAAAGATTTACATGAGAGAACTAAACATAATATCTCCAAATTTTCAGACAACACAAAGCTGAGCAGGAGGGTGAGCTGTGAGGAGGATTCAGAGATTCTTCAGTGTGATTTGAACAAGGTGAGAGAGTGGGAAAATGCATGGCGGATGAAGTATAATGTGGATAAATGTGAGGTTATGCAGTTTGTTAGCAAAAACAAGAAATCAGATTATTATCTAAATGGTACTATACTAGAAAAGGAGGAGATACAACAAGCTGTCCTTGTACACCAGTCACTAAAATTAAGCACGCAGGTGCAGTAGGTGGCGAAGAATGCAAACGGTATATTGACCTTTGTCATGATAGGATTCAAGTATAGGATCAGGATTTTTTTGCTGCAACAGTACAGGGCCTTGGTAAGGACACACCTGGAATATTGCGTGCAGTTTTGGTTCCCTTTTCTGAGGAAGGATATTCTGGTTTACCAGACTGATTCCTGGGGATAGTTGGACTGATGTATGCAGAGAGACTGGAGCAGTTTGGACAATATTCACTGGAGTTTAGAAAAATGAAAGGGTTCTCACAGAAACCTATAAAATCCTAACAGGACCTGACAGGGTAAACTCAGAAAGAATGTTCCTGAAACCTGGGATTCCAGAAATAAAGGTCACAGTTTAAGTATATGGGATAGGCCATTTAGGACTGAGATAAGGATAAATTTCTTCACCGAGAGGGTGGAATCTATGGAATTCTCTACTACAGAAAGCATGAATAAAAAGAATTTATATTGGTTTACCAATATAATCTATGAGGTGGTAGTCCTGTAATTTTCATCAGTACAGGAGACCATCACCACTGGGATGTCAGGGGCATTTTTGAAGTTCTTCTGCTTTATATCACCGTTAAGGCCAAAACATTAAATGCTTTTGAGAAAGAGTTAGATGTAGTTCTTAGGGCTAAATGGATCAAAGAGCATGGGGAGAAAGCAGGAACAGGGTACTGAGTTGGATGGCGAGCCATGACTCTTCGACTTGTCTGCCTCCTCTCCACCTATCCTCTCCTCTATCCGCCTCCCCCTCTCTCCCTATTTATTTCAGAACCCTCTTCCCCTCCCCCATTTCTGATGAAGGGTTTAGGCCCGAAACGTCAAGTTTTCCTGCTCCTATGATGCTGCTTGACCTGCTGTGTTCATCCAGCCCAATGCTTGTTATCTCGGATTCTCCAGCATCTGCAGTACCTTTTATCTCTGATCATGTTGAATGTGAATGGCCTACACCTGCTCCTATTTTAAATTTTCTATGTTTAATTGTTTGCGACAAAATAGCCTGCGAACTCAAGGGTAATAGACAATGCCATAGTAATATGGACTCAAAAAATGTTAGATACATGTTATGTTCTTATTCATCACATTAATCAAACCCAAACTGAGCATTGGCAAGCAGGTTATTGCTAAGCAGGTGCTGCTTGATTAATCAAAATTAGATATGGAAATATATTTTCAAGTATTAGTGAAGCATATAGTTAAGGCATGACGTTTAATTCTTGGCCCTCTACTTCCTTTGATGTCAATGACATTCTAACTAAATCCAAGATGGCAGCGGAAGAGTAGCATCATTTGTGTTCCTACTCATCTGCTGCTTCCTTCTGCCCTTTCTCTTTTTATTTTCTCTTCTTTGCTTTCTACTTTTCTTTTCTCTACAGTTCTCACTTACCTTTGGCCCTTGGGGAGCTCAGCTGTGGTGGAACTGGCAGCACCAGCGATGGCAATGAGTGTGGTCCCAGTGGCAAGAGATGGTGCCAGAAAGTGACAACTTCAATATTGTGGGCCCAATGCAGGACTCAAGGCAGGGGCAGTGGCATCGGTTTCAGTGGCGTCTCTGATGTCAGCCCTGGTTCAAAGGGCCATGCTCTTGCATTTATTCAGGAAGGCTATAGACTCTGATACTTCAATTAATTCCGAGATGCCAGCGCGTCAGTGAGATGGGCCCAGCGGCGAATAACAGCACCGAAGTGTGGCAACTTCAGTGTTGGTGCGTCCGGTGCAGGTGCCAGCAAGGTTCAAG
This sequence comes from Ginglymostoma cirratum, assembly GCA_024137785.1. Taxonomy (NCBI): domain Eukaryota; kingdom Metazoa; phylum Chordata; class Chondrichthyes; order Orectolobiformes; family Ginglymostomatidae; genus Ginglymostoma; species Ginglymostoma cirratum. The sequence continues at coordinate 5,498,091 of JAHRHZ010000032.1, forward strand.
TCGTGAGGCGGTGACATCGGTGGCAGCAAAGTGGTAATGGCAGCACCACAGTGGGTCCAGCACAGGCAGCATTGGTGAGTCCGGCTCAGAACACATGGCAGCAGCAAGGGTGATCTGGACATTTTCTTTTCCCTTTGTTTCTTTAATTTTGGTTCTTGTTTTTAACTACTGCATTCTAAGATGGCGCTGGAGAGTGGTGACTCTGTACACTTTTCACTGTACTTCTGTACTCAGTAATAGTGACAATAAATCTAATGTATCTAATTTATCTATCTAAATGATTGACAATCTCCTCACAGAAAATATGCAAAGTCAGTGGAACTTACATTGTATTTGCTAAAATAACTTTAAATGAAAACTATTAGTTACTGAATCTTTAAATTACATTTGCAGACTTCATAAGCACTATAATAATTTTTTCATGACCTTTAATCATGTAGAAATATAATGGAGAAACATCAATGGTGTTTACCATAATCAGTGGTTCCATGTTTCACCAAGATGCATCAATTTGAAAAACTAATTTGTACTATAGATCTGAATTTATGCTAATATCCTTGTTGACTAGCTATAATCCATATTATTTGGTGTGGTTAGGTTTTAATTTAAAACATTGACCTGTCAATTTACTTGACTCTTATTCTACAACGAATTTTTTAAAGTTTTTATTCTATCTTCCTTTATGTGATGTTATTAATTGCCATCATTAATTGCCCATCCCTATTTGAGACTTTAGTGAATAGCTGCCTTCTTGAACTACCATAGTTCATTTAGTGTAGATACATCCAGGATGTTAATGAGGGAGTTCCAGGATTCTGGCTCAGCAGCAGTGAGAGAACAGCAATGTATTTCCAAGTTGATTATTTCCACATGATATCAAGAGATGGCTCAGGACACTGGACATTGTAAAAGCTATGGGACCTGACATCGTTCCAGTGAAAGACCTGGAGACTCCAGATCTTGTTCTGCCCCTAACCAAGCTGTTCCGGTGTTCCGGTGTAACTGCTACACTGGCATTTCCCCAACAAGTGGAAAGTTCCCCACGCATTTCAAGTGTACAAAAAGCATGAAAAATCCAACCCAGCCAATTACTGCCCTATCAGTCTACTCTTGATCATCAGTAAAGTGATGGAAGGTGCCATCGACAGTGTTATCAAGCAGCACCTGCTCAGCCATGCCCAGTTTGGGGCCTGCCAAGGCAACTTAGTTCCTGACCTCATTACAGCCATTATTGAAACATGGAAAAAATATCTGATTTCCGGAGGTAAAGTGAGAGTGAAAGCCCTTGACATCAAGGCTTGACATGGGAATCACTTGGTCATCTCTCCGCTGTTAGAAGTCATAACTGGCAGAAAGGAAGATGATTGTGGTTATTTGAGGTCAATCATCTTGGCTTAGAACATCACTGTAGGAGTTCTTCAGGGGTAAAAAAAAGCACAGAGTTTTCAGCCTTATTCCACTGACTCCAGTTTTGCTAGTTCTCCTTGATGCCACGCTGCACTTCTGGGGAGAATGAGATCAAATATGCATTTCTGTCTTGTTGGTTCTCGAATCACCTGCCAAAGGCTCAGTCTAGCAGATATGTCCTTTAACCTTCAATCAGCTCAATCAATAATGGTGCTACCAGGTTACTTTTGGTAGTGAACATTGAAATCCCTAATACAGAATACATTCCTCCAAGTGATGTTCGACATAGAGCAGCTCCAATTCAGCAGCTGATTTGGTGGGTACGGGGGAGGCATTACATGATAATCAGCTGAATACTTGTTTACCCGTATTTAACTTGATGCAGTAAGACTTCACGAGGTCCAGTGTCAATGTTGAGAATTTTGAGGGCAACTCCCTCCTACTATATGTAACTGTGCCACTACCTCAGTTGAGCTTGACCTGGTGGATCAGGACATACCCAGAGTTGCTCGACCAGTCTGCGAGACAGCTCTCTCACAGCACCCACTAGCTCCAGATGTCAGCAAGGAGGACTGTTCAAACTTGACAGGACAGAATTTGCCATTGTCATTTCTGGTTCCTAAATTGATGTAGGTGGTCCACCTAGTTTTAGTCCTTCTTCAAAGCCTGGCGTCACACATAGGCCAGACTAGAAAAGGCTGATACAAAAACAGAGTTGCTGGAAAAGTTCAGCAGCATCTGTGGAAGAGAAAACAGTTAACGTTTTGGGTCCGGTGACCCTTCCTCAGAACTGACAGTGGCTGGGAAAACGTCAATTTATATGCAGAAAATAGGGAGGTGGGTGGGGTAGGGAGTAACCAATAGGGTAGAGCCCAAAGAGAGAGAAAGACAGTTGGACAGACAAAGGAGTTGCTAACGATCAGGTTGGGAAGGTGAATAGTTGTTAATGGGCACTAATGATCTAATTGGGCTTTTACGGCAATGGTTTTGTGAAAATCATTAAACTTTTAATTCTAGATTTTATTGAATTCTAATTCCACCATCTGTCATCATGGAATGTGAAGCTAGCGTCTTACTTGTCCAGTGACAATAACACTGCACCACCACTTTCTACCTGAAATGGGAATTGAAACCCTTAGGACACGCAGCAGTATTGTTGGCAATTGTGAAAAGTAAAAACACACAGATTTCATGTGTTTGACTGTCGGAATTAAAAGAGCCACGAATTTCCTAACAAGACAGATCACGGCAAAACAAAAGGGAGTGGAAGAATACTGCAGGAACGAGTCAGAAAATAGAACTACCAACTCCTTTTGCTGAGAGATTTTTCAATTAATAGCCGGGAAGCAGGTTTTGTGAAACACTACCAAGGGTTGAAATCTGGAAAGATCATCTCAGTGAAACATATGAAATTGCATTGGTAATTTTGATAACTAGCCATAGCCTATGCACAACAACAACAACATGAGGAAGAGTTCTGAGGAAGAGTCACCAGACCCGAAACGTTAACTGTTTTCTCCTTTACAGATGCTGTCAGACCTGCTGAGCTTTTCCAGCAACTTTGTTTTTGTTAGCCATAGCCTATGCATGACTATAGACGTTTATCCCCACTTGAAAGAGATAATTAGTTACGTAGCTTTAGAGGCATTACTCTACATCAAACTGAGGATGTTGTTTCAAGATGCAATAATAAAAGGTGAAATGTGAAAAACTAAAAGAAACAAAAAACGAGGTAGGAAGAATGTGCTTTGGCCCCAAAATGACAGTCAAGCAAACTTGACACCATCCCGGCAAAGCGATTGTTCCACCACTAGAACATTATCCCATTGTTGCCTGAACACCAAAAGGCTCACTTTGTATTCACAGACCCATCTGTTTTGAAATAAATTGTGAGGAGGTTAATTGATGTTTTGACCAGACAGCTGTAGCATTTCTGCTAGAAAAATGTGTTCCCGAAACTTGTGTTGTATTCTGTTAAAACAGCCTAGAAGATCAAAGATGGAGAGGTCAGAACAGTTATTCATAGTGAAGTTACATTTTTCATGCCACCTTGACAGTTGGTTCACCCTTTCAGACAGAATAGGAGTCAACTGAATACTAATCTGTACTTGGGTTTTATACATAGAGTTTTATATGAGGAGACCTTGCCGTGATCAGGCAACACTGAGGTAAATGCAGTGATGTTGCATTCCTGGAACACAGCTCAGCCCAATAAGAACACTGCTTGTAAAAGGAACCCTATGATATTAAGGAATATATCTGTAATTTCAATTAACATCATGAAACTTTCAGTGCTGTGAATACAGTATGTTATAGTGGAAGAAGGATCTAGAAATTGATTCTGCAGCATTAAAATTTATTATTCAATGGTCTCCATGGCTTTGGTAAGAATCCTACATTCTATCATAGAAAAATGTCTTCTAGAAGGGTGGCACATTTCTGGCCTAAAATGAACATGCTTACTGTATAGAGATAACAAGGTGTGGAGCTGGATGAACACAACAGGCCAAGCAGCATCATAGGAGCAGGAAAGCTTGACGTTTCGGGCC
>JAHRHZ010000032.1:5502056-5522486 GCA_024137785.1 Ginglymostoma cirratum
GGAGCAGGAAAGCTTGACGTTTCGGGCCTAGACCCTTCATCAGAAATCATTTATCTATTATCTATTATCTATTATCTATCAATCTATTATCTCTGATACAATGCTTACTGTATACATCACACTGCTTACTTAAGTACTTACTTGGTACCTGAGAAAAAGGTACAAGGCTTTGAGCTTCTTGGCCATTAACCCCATAAAAATGCATCATTGTATTCTTTTATGTGATATCATAGAACTGATTCATAACCTTACTTGGTCTTCTCCCTCCCCAACCACAAAGAATTTGGCCAAACAGAATGCGGTGGCTTGAATTTCTTTGACCACTGTAGTTCTTCAATGCTCAATAAAATTGGTAAACATGAAGGAAACTGATAAGTGCGTTTTTGGCTCAGTGCAGCAACAGCACATTTTTCCTTCAGTTGAGCAGAAGAATTATAATGAGAAGGGAGAACATTTTCCAGGCTTGCATGTGCATCCATGATCCCTTTGAATCTGCTCTTGTTTTACGGCCTGCAACAGAAAAATGTACTCCCATGAGAACAATTTGTGTTAAATGAAACTTTTGAGAACTGAAGACTTTGAATTGACAGTATAAGTTGATTGAAATATCTGCAAAGCACTCAGTAAATATTGTTGCAAGAATTGTCTGCAACTGGCACATTGTTATGGTAGAATTTTCTTTGGATAGGTATACTGCCGCAAAACTGTTGTGGAATGCAATTAGTCTAAAAGGGTTACTCTGAATCTCTTGCATAGCTGCACCCATTGATATTTATTAGACAGTCTCTGAGTAGGGATAATCAGTTCTACTTATTTATTTCTACTTGTTCCTGTCTTACCTTATAACCAGATAACTCAGGTCAGCCTCATATCCTCAATGTCTCTAACCAAGTGTTACAAAAAAAAGGAAGAATATTTTGGCATGGTGACAGAGTCCCTGTCTCTGGGCAAGAAAGTTCAGGTTCAAGGATTTTGACCTAGTGGCAGTGAAGAAATGGTGAGATATTTCCAAGTCAGGATATTGAGTGGCTTAGAGGGGAACTTGCAGGTGGTGGTGGTCCCATATTTCTGCTGCCCTTGTCCTTCTAGATGAAAGCAGTGGTGGGTTTGGAAGATGCTGTCTAAGGATCTGTTGTGAATTTCTGCAGTGCATCTTGTTGATGGTAGCAACAGTGTGAACAGACTATCAGTGGTGGAGATGGAATATATTTTGCACCCTGACCACCCTCAGTGCTTCCTCCAAGTGTTGTTCAACATGAAGGAATACTGATACATCAGCTGAGGGAGGGTGGTAAATAGTAATCAGCAGGAGGTTTCCTTGCCCATATTTATCCTGAAGCCATGGAATTTCACTGTGGGACATGCACATCCAGGACTAGTGATGGTGCTGTCTGAGCCATTATATGTCAGGTATGTGAGTATGAGCTTGTCAGGCTATTATTTGACTAGTCTGTAAGATAGGTGTCACAAATTTGGCATGATTCCTCAGATGTTAGTAATGAGGATTCTGCAGGGACAACAGGACAGATCCTGCCATTGTATTTTCCTGTGCCTAGGTTGATGCCAGGTGGTCCATCCAGATTCTTTCCTATTTTTAGGCTTTCTGGTAATTTCAAAGAGCAGTGGTGATTCAATCACAGTGCTGTGAATCTGGAGCCACATGTAGACTAGACCAGGTAAGGACAGCAGATTTCCTCCCCTAGAGGGTATTAGTGAACCAAACAGCGTCACCATCAGACTCTTAACTCCAGAGTCTGCCATGGCTGGATTCGAACAAGGGTCCCTGGAATATTACTTGAATTTCTGGATTAATAATCTAACTACACTATCACTAGGCCATCATCTCAGGCAGAAGAGGCTTGAATTGAGAAACAATTCCTCCAGGTGCTCCGGTTTCCTCCCACAGTCCAAAGATGTGCAGGTTAGGTGATTGGCCGTGCCAAATTGCCCGTAGTGTTCAGAGATGCATAGATTAGGTGGGTTATAGAGGTGTGGGTCTGGGTGGGATGCTCCAAGGGTCGGTGTGGACTTGTTGGGCCGAAGGGCCTGTTTCCACATTGTAGGGATTCTATGATTCTGTGACTACTTAATAGCAAAATAATGGATGACATTACCTTAAGACTGGTTACCTACATTAACACTAAGTCAGAGAAATTGTTTTTTTTTAATGAGGTCTATGCTACATATCTGTCACCTGTAGAAATGATTAATTACTAACAATAAACTAGAACAAGGACCAGCTCCTCCCAGAGACCACTCAGATCTCAGTGGGCAGACCTGTCGGAAAAGTTTCCAAGTCAACCCTTTCAAGCCACCCAGAAAGATACAATAGTCAGAATGCACAGAGCATTTAAAATACTATTGATATTTGTTAAATATCTTTGCACAGTGAAGTAAGTTTCACTCTATTCTAGGTTCTAATCTAGCAGGAAACTCATATGATGAAAGAGGTATTATCATGTTATCAGCCCCAAGTGAGAGGAGGTAATGCTTATTGTGGAATTAGGTCTCAGCCTGTTCCCAAAGACAAAGAAGCTCTGTATTTTTCTTAGTATAAATGCTTCAAGTAAAGGTGTGGTGAACGAGAACACAGCCTTTTCATCTGGAAGACATGGGTGCAAATCTGACACCAAGCTCTTTATGGCTTTATGATTTCTGCCCAAATTACATTAGGAAGAAAAGCCATCATGATGTGTTTCTGGTGTTACTGCCTTTGGGGCACCTCCTATAGAAGTCCCTTAAAACAGGTTGATTTTAAAAATAATAAATTTGGAAAGTTTCAGTTTTGTCTGTAATTTGATGCAATAGACACTAAATTGGACCATATATATTGCGGGTGTGGAAGTATTAAACTTAGCGTGCTGAAATTGGGAATTCTTCTGGACAGCATTATTTAGGGAATGTGCACTTACTTAGCACTGTTTACCTCGAGGTGACAAATATGAAAGATCATTTCTTCAATGTTGATATGTCATACTAATGTACATAAATATATTAAAACTCTAAATTTAAAAAAAATGCTTTGGACACGAAGTGGATAGGATTACTATTATGTCTAAAATTAAATACTGTGAAGAGATAACCATTTCAAATATCCATATTAAAGTACTTCTTGGAAGAATCTGACTTACGGATGAATAAATTGACTAATCTTATTAATTTCTCTCTCAGGCAGAGCTAATGTTTGGAATGACTTTTTGTGATTTGCCTTATTAATACAAAGAAGAAGCAGTTGAAATGATCAGTTCCACTTCTTTTTTGAAATTAGACAGAAAGCTAATTGTGGTGATATATAGCCATGGATCAAATTTAAGATCGCTGACAAGCCAATTCATCAAGATGACACATCAGCTCCACAAATACATGTTATTTTTGGATCAGAGTTATAATCCTTCTGGACAGCACATGTAAGATGGAAGGATTTTCATGAGTAGAAGATGAACTAAGTAGTCTTATTTCAATTCCTATTTCACATGTTCATTTTCTGAATTAATTTTGCATACCCTCCCTCCATCATTGTTGATTAAGATCATATAGGATACAGCTAGACAAATCTAGCTGGATATGTGCTGTCATTTTACTCGAGTTCTACTGATCCTCTTGCCTGCTTAGACCAAATGATCAAATTTTACTCAAACTATTCAGGCACCTTATAGTATATGTTCAGGGCTAGAAGCTGGACACTGTTAGGGGCACTACCACTTCACCACAATAGCTTATGTCTAAGGAGGTCTTTTATGGCTGTCTAATTCACTACAGTTTAAATCAAATCATTTGTTTAATCACATACGCAAGGTTTCTAGATGTTTCCTAATCACCCTGTTCAGAGATATTATTGCATACCTCTGGAGCAGGTGGGATGTGAACCCAGGCCTCCTGGCTCAGAGGAAGGGACAGTACCACTACAGCCGCAAGACCCTTCTAGGCGACGTTTCTCTATTTTCTAATCACTCTGTTCAGAGATGCTTACACATCTCTGGAGCATTTGGGAACCCAGATTGGATCATAGGTCATAAAAAACCTACAGTGTGGAAGCCAGCCATTCAGCCCATCATGTTCACACTGCCCCTCCCCCCACCTTATCCTTGAATTTCCCATGTCTAATCCACCTAACCTGCACATCTTTGGACTGTGAGGGGAAACCTGGAGGAAGCCCACATAGACACAGGGAGAATGTGCAAACTCCACACAGACAGTCACCCGAGGGCAGAATTGAACCTGGGTACCTGGTGCTGCAAGGCAGCAGTGCTAACCACTGAGCCACCATGCTGCCCTGATCTCCTGGCTCAGAGGAAGGGATATATCACCACCCCATGACAGCCCTTTAGTCAATTTTTCCATGCCCTCTAATTCGAAAATTAACAGGCAATGTAACTGAGGTATTGCAAGAGCTTAAAAGATTTGATTGGGCAGATAGAACTTATTTCCTTGGAAGCTTGGAACAAGGAGTGGGTTCAGTAGGGTCTGGGGTAAACCATTCTCCCAGAAATTACATTCTACTTTAAATATGAGAAGGGTCCTTTGACTTTTTGATATTTTGTTACAATACTCTACCAGGTGCTGCTTTACCAATGTCATTTGTTTTTTAAAAATGGGTAAGACAAGGGAAGGGTAACTTCAAACTTTGCACTACACCATCAAAAGTTGCTTCAATAAACAAAGGATAGTGCAAACGTGCAGCTCTCTCCTTCAAAAAGCTATCGGGCTTGGCCCAATGAAAAGATAAAAATAGAGTTGGAGAGATTTTTGTAAGACAAGGGTATCACAGGATATGGTACCAAATCAGGTAAATATAGTTAAAGTTAGCCTTGATCTAATCAAATTGTTGAGCAAGCTTGAGGGGGCTGAATGGTCTACTCCTGTTGTTATGATCTATAATTCCTGCTGGAAGGACAAGAAAATAGATATTAGATAAAGATGGGATTCTCTCTAGTTTAATTCTGTGCTAATGATCAAGACTTTTCGTGAACATAGGTAATTTGGGGAAGATGCTGAAGCGCAATCATCAGCCATGGAACTGCACCACTGTGTAATGAAAGAAAGGAAATATTAGCAGGATTGTTTTCTTTAAATGGATGATAAGATAGTGAAATTGTGCCAGAATGTCACTACTTGCACATGGGAATGATCATAGCCTGCATAAACCTCAGAATCATGTTTTTTTATTTGTCCACAACGAACATTGAAATAAAGATGAAGATAATATCTCAAAATAACATGTGTGAACTAGGGTCAGTTATATACTTGGTGTGAATACATACAATAGCCTAGTGGCTTCCAGAAAACAGATGCAAGAAATAGGTTTTCTGAAATTATATATCACACAGATGAATGCATGGACTGTTTAAAAAATATAATTCCTATATTTTATTATTTGGTAAATTTGCCAGTTAAAACCTAATTCAGCAACTAAACTTACGTCCATTCCTGCCTTTTTTGAACTCATTATCAATGGATTATATAAAATGCAAATTTAGATTTCACAAACTATGCCAGCAGCAGTTAGTTTCTTACTGAAACATTATAACCTGGCTTTCTTTTTCGTATTCCTTTCAGAAATAATTTTGTATTCTGGTCAGAAAATAATTACAATTGTGATTTTTCACAGGGAAGGCAATGAGGATGAATCGAAGATAACAAAGTTACTGCATTGGGTTTATGAAAGCAATCTTCTCATCTTTCAATGCCATCAAATTATCAAAGCGAGTGTTCTGTTGGATGCCAGGATTTGAAGGAGATTAGTTGGCTTATTCCTATCTTAAAACTGAGCTTCAAAAAGTCAACTTCCCATTTGTGGAGGGGTGACAACTCATTAGATCAGTTATAGCACACCACAAACCTACACTGGCTGCAGCCAGTTTAATTTTATTCCAATTCTCATCTAGCTTTGAAATATTTTTGCTTGGCAGCCCTTTAAATAGGTCAACAGAGTTGAAATATTAGCTATTAATACCTTAAAGGAGCAATGATATTTTAGAAGATAAGTATATTTTTCAGATGTAAAACCATTCATCTCAACCGTATGTAGTAAAGAAAATGCTGTAACCAAATAGGTGTGGCTTGCTGGTTGCATGAATCTCCTATATGTGTAATTGTGATTTAAAAATTAAACATGGCTAGATTTGTACTTGAAATAACTGCACAGAGGCCAGTATCCCATTTCTAAGCCACCCTTTATTTACTTGTGCACAGTACACTAGCAGTGGCCAGTCAACTCAACATCAGTCCTCTGAACTGAGGAGATTCGAAATCTCCTGGTTATATTGGTCAGCAGGGGTTTCCTGATTGGCCCAGGTTAACAACCCCAACCAAGGATCTCGTAGTCAACAAGATCCAGCTGGTTCCAATCTCCACAGGTCTGAATAATTTACATTTCAGATTTGACCTTGTTTAACAGAGGCCTTGAAACATTGATCAGTTCAGGTTAATTAAGATCTGATTTCCAAAGGAAAATCACTTACTGAAACAGAGTCAGATAAAAATAAAACAAGATGAATGGGCAATGCTGTAATATAAGTGAACTCTGAAAAGCTGTTTATCCTCAATGCTTCTGTGGACTAAAGCCTGTACTTGGTCAAAATCAAATTTAGTCACAGTAGAGTTGGCACCTCTAGTACAAATTACAATATTAAAAGTATGGGATGGTTTATACAGTATGGTTATGAATTTTACACTATTACTAATCATAAAGCATAGCATATACATATAGATATTCTGATATCCGTAAGTACTTTAAAACACACGTATTTTCAAATATTGGAACAACGATATAATTGATATCACCAGCTATTGCCAGAATAATATTTATCCAAATACATACCCTGTATTCCTGCTGGTTCTATATGAACTGTTGTATGTTCAGTGATTTTACAGGCAATGTTATACCAGGATTTATCTGGGTCTTGGATCCATTCTGTACCCTCACAGTAGAACTCTCCCTGATCAAACACCTGTAGTTTGGAGATGGTGAGTTTGAATGAAGTCACCCCAATCTTGTCCAGCCGTACATCTCCTGATTCCTGCCTTTGTTTATATCTTGCTTCAGAACCCAGAACAAAATCTTGTGTGAGAGAGATGACTTTGAGACTCTGATTTCCCTTCCGTATGAACCATGTGACAGCCACGTGTGTGTGCTGTGATGTTTGTTTAGACACTTCACAGACCAGTTCCAAAGAGTCACCTTCAACTTTATCCAGGATCTGGGGTACCAATGTTGCACTAAGCGTGTCTGGAATGACTAACATAAATAAGAAGTGGTACATTTCACTCAAATATAATAGCAAACCACTGTAAACAGCAAAACTGCAGGCAGTTGATTTACTGTAACATATTTAAACCAAAGAAGAATTAGAAGTATTTGATGAAGTTTCATTATTACAAATAATATGCCACAAGATATTGCTAATCATAAAGAATTGTGGGCAGAATCTTCCAAGCCCCTGCACAATGTGGATCATGGTGAGAAAGTTTGGAAAATTGAGTGAGATCACTGGTGAGGACCTTCCCAGTGTTGAGATCAAAAAGTCCAATTTTTCAGCCAAGTGTTGACAGTGAGACGAGATTCTCATCTCATAACAATGCGATGAGCAGTAAGGGAAATATTTGTATGCATTTTGCTCAATTTCACTGTCTCACTACAGTTCAGGAAGTAAACCATGGTCAGTCCTACAGGCCCAATGTAAGCAGACAGCAAATTTGCAGTTTGTCAGTCAGTGAGGTCCATGCAGACCCGTCAAGGGTCTGGTCAGTTATCAGTTGGGGCTGCCTGTCCAAGTCATTCAGAGTTTAGCCATGTCACCTGTGGGTGAGAGGAATGAAAGTCAAGGGGACTTGCCAATAGACAATCGTAGGGAAGTGGAGAAACTCATGCTGAGGTTTGGAGGCAGCAACCTTACATGCAGAAGGGACAAAGATTGAAGGAGAGGCATTTGACATATACAGGACTGTATGGGAGGACATGGGTTGATGCAGAAGAGGTTGCTACTGGCAATCAACCACCATTGCGGCCTCAACAGGGGGAGGGTACATCATTGTGGTGGGAAGGACTAAACTATTGGGCAGAGGCTTATGGGTAAGGATGAGATTTGGAGTCATAATTCAAGGTGGTGGGTGAGAACATATGGGGACCAGAAGTGATGAACTGTCTAAGAACTCACAGATAGAAAGGGATATGAAGGTTCATAGGGATGCCTTAAGTACTGGGCTGAGCCAATGATTCATAATGCCAAAGATGACCTGCATTGCCTTTCATGTTTTCTCAACTTCTTAATGCAAATCAATGTAGACAAAGAATAGAAAATGATGGCACAGGAAAACGTTCAAGCAGGGGGAGCAAACAGAGAAGTAGTGGTGGTAGGGGATTCTATAGTTAGTGGATGTTTGCCTGTTTTCAGTCCCAACACATGGGCTTCACCGTTGTGGAAGGGAGGCCCTTCAAAGCAAATAGCATCAGTCATTCAATTGCCGAGTACAGCTTGCTGTCATTTGCAATTACATCAATGTGCATGGGAAATACATGCAATGTATTTCCGAAGAAGGGTCCCGACCTGAAACGTCAGTTTTCTTGCGCCTCTAGTGCTGCCTAGCCTGCCGTGTTCCTCCAGCTCCACACTGTGTTACCTCTGACTCCAGCATCTGCAGTTCTTACTATCTCTGACTTGCATTGTTTAACTGTGTGGGATGCAAAAGCAGATCAAAAGCAATATCAACCATGACAGTGGCCATTGCAAATTGAAGATAGTCATCTCTGTGAAGCAGAAGTAATCACAGGAGACCTTAAAAGTGACTTCTGTGGGTCACAAAGCACACAACGATAACGCAAGATCTCATTGACTATAGTGGGGCATGGAATTGATTCCTCTCACTAAATAAGGCAAGGGAGTACATGATGAATGGTGAGACACTGGGAAGCAACAAGGGTCAGAGGGTGAGCATGTTAACCAGTGGCTTAAGGTATCAGGATAGAGGGAGGTGATGGCCTAGTGGTATTATCACTGGACTATTAATCCAATGACCCAGATAACATCCCTGGGACCTGGGTTCAAATCCCATCAGAGCAGATGGTGGAATTTGAATTCAATAAATATCTGAAGTTAAGGGTCTATTGATGACTGTGAATCCACTGTCAATTGTTGGGAAATACCCATCTGGTTCACTAATGCCCTTTAGGGAAGGAAACTGCTATCCTTACCTGGTCTGGCTTACATGTGACTCCAGACTGACAGCAATGTGGTTGACTCTTAACTGCCCTTGGGGCAATTAGGGATGAGCAATGAATGCTGCCTAGCCAGTGACACCCTTATCCCACGAATACATTTTTGATAAAATGGTTAGGAAGGCATATGGTATGTTTGCCTTTATTAGTTGAGACGTAGAATTTAAAAGCAGGGATGTCATACTGGAATTGCATTAGACATTGGTTAAGCCACAGGTAGAGTACTGTGTACAGTTCTGGAACCCACATTATAGAAGGGATGTGGTAACAGTGGAGAGGGTGCAGAGGAGATTTACCAGAATGTTATCTAGGCTGGAGAGTTTCAGTTATGAAGCAAGATTGGACAAACTAAGGTTGTCTTCCTGGAAACAAAGGAGATTGAGTGAGGACATGATTGTGATGTATAAAATATTGAGTGGCATAGATATGGTAAACAGGAAGAAACTTTTCCCCTTGGTGGAGGGGTCAATGACCAAGGGACATAGATTTAAAGTTTTGGGCAGAAAATTTGAAGGGGATGAGAGGAAAAACCTTTTCACCCAGTGGGTGTGGGAATTTGGAACTCACTGCCTCTAACAGTATAGAGGCAGAAACCCTCATAACGTTTAAGAAGTATTTAGATCTGTACTTGTGGTGCCAAGATATATGAAGCTGTGGGCCAAGAGCTGGAAAATGGGAAGAGAATGGTTAGGTACTTGTTTTTGATCGGCGTGGATGTGATGGGTTGAAGGGCCTTTTTCTGTGCTGCAGATCTCTTTAACTCTATGATTCTAAGACCTTAAGTATGCTGCAACATCCTTTTATATGCGTGATGCCTTTTTTGGTTGATGTAGGGATGGGAGCATAAGATTTCATGCAGCATTAGCAACCTCCTAATGGTGCATTGCAATGTGACTGATAATGCAGTTATTGAAATAAGGTGCAATGTTAAAGAACCATGTGGAGACATTCCATGTCCAAGTGGTGCTCCAGAGGATTATCTGCATGATGTGAATGCTGACTGCTCGCATTACTAAGGGCCTGTTCTGTTTCTTATGTTCCCCACAAGTTAATTGCAACTGTAACTGATAGATCCAGCCACACCAGGGGCTACCATTGCTCTTGCTGTGAAACAATGAAGGCTCAGAAAAATTGAAGAGCAACAGATGTACCAGCAAGCCCAGGGCTAGCAGCAATCCTCCAGCTGATGCCGAACAGCCTCCACATGAAGAGGTCACATCTGAAGGACCCCCACGATGCATAGGAAGGCCAGAATTAATCATCCTGGAAGCCATTTTGCCATTTCCTCCAGATAAGCGAGACACAGTGTCACATCAAGCTGAGGATGTCCCTGGACACTGTCTCAAAACTATGCCACATGCTGGAGTGGGACCTCTAGGGACCTGAAGGAATGGGATGCCAGTGTGTCCCTATGACAGTCAAGGTCTCATCGGCGCTGAATCCTTCTGCAACTGGCTCCTTCTAAGAAGCCGTTGAGGACATGTGTGGGATCTCACAATCCTGAACTCACATATGTCAAGACAGTTACTGATGCAGCTTGTTCAGATCACACCACTTTATCTCATTCCCATGTGACAATGTCAGTGCTGCAGTCTGGGCAGTCAGATTCAGACACATAACTGACTTCACCCATGGGTAGGGTGCAATAGACTCCATACATGTCACACTGAGAGGCCCATATCATACCTAAGCTGAGTTCATCAACAGAGAGAGAGTTCCATTCCACCGATGTGCAAGTTATCTGTAATCATCAGTACCCCTTCTTAGGAGCACAGTACCCAGGAGCTACTATAATGCTTATATTCTTGAGAACTCAGGTCCTTTTTAAATCTTTCTCCTCTCACCTTAAAATTATACTGTCTAGTTTCGAACTGTCCAACCCTAGGGAAAAAAACTTTTGCTATTTACCTTATCTAAGCCCCTTGTGATTTTATAAACTTCTATAAGATCACCCCTCAATCTTTTATGTTCCAGTGAAAAAAGTCCCAGCTCATCGAGCCTCTCCTTATAAATCAAACCCTCCAGTTCCAGTAACATCCTTGTAAATTTTTTCTGCACCTTCTCCAATTTAATAATATCCTTCCTACAGCAGGGTGACCAGAACTGTATATAATACTCCAAAAGTGGCCTCACCAACACATGTACAAGTGCAGTATGATGTCCCAACTCCTGTACTCACTGGTCTCAATAATGAAGGCAAGCATGCCAAACACCTTACCATCCTGATTACCTGTGACACAACTTTCAATGAACTATGACCTGAACCCCTAGATCTCTCTGTTCTACAACACTTCTTAATGCCCTCTCATTATCTGTGTAAATCCTGCCTGTGTTCATCTTACCAAAATGCAACACCTTGCATTTATCTAAATCAAACTCCATTTGTCACTCCTCGGCCCACTGGCTCAATTGATCAAGGTGCCTTTGCAATCTTAGGTAATCTTCCTCACTATCTACTATAGAACCAATTTTGGTATCATCTGCAAACTTACTAACCATGCTTCCTACATTCTCATCCAAAATCATTTATATAAATGACAATCACTGCTCTGGCATTTGGGAATGCCAATTGAATCGTATCTTCAATTATGATTTGATTCAGATCCTAGTGGCATATCTGAATAGTTTTCCTTGATATAAGCCGAGATGTGCTTTAGCTTCCCAATGCAGTTAAAAACAACATTGTCAGGATAATCTTTCATCAGAAACATTATACCTTCACACTGCTGGTTTTCTGATGCTCCTAAACCAAACAAAAATGATAAATTGTTTGCCACATTCTTCTGTAGATGTTTGACTTTTCTTTAAATTCATTTCAAATGCATCCACCATGGGAATACTTTCAATTAAAACCCGTCTCTTGGACAAGGCAGCTCATCAACATTAGAAGGATCACCATCTTGACATTTTTTTCCCTTTTCTGTTTTATTCATACATTTCATAGAATCCTTACAGGGTGGAAATAGGCCATGCAGCTCAACAATTCCACACTGACTCTCCGAGAAGCATCCCACCCAGGCTCACCCCCTACCCTATCCCTTGTAACTTTGCATTTTTTCCCATAGCTAATCCACCTAACCTATATATCCCTGGACACGATGGGCAATTTAACTTAGCCAATCCACCTAATCTACACATCATTGGAAATCAGCTGGAGGATTGCTGCTAGCCCTGGGCTTGCTGGTACATCTGTTGCTCTTCAATTTTTCTGAGCCTTCATTGTTTCATTGTGGGAGGAAACCAGAAAAGACCCACCCAGACACAGGGAAAACGTGCAAACTCCACACAGACAGCTGCCAAAGGTTGGGGTTGAACCCAGGTCCCTGGTGTTATGAGGCAGCAGTGCTAATCACTGAGCCACCATTGCAACTTGCACCTTTGCAACTTGTAGTCTACATCAGGCAGATTTTCTTTGCTTTAAATTTAATTTCACCAAAATATTCTCAGGCATCATTCAAGACATTGTAGAGTGACACATAAAGCTTTGCATGTGAACTAAGGACAATCTGTGCATCCTGTGGGGCTTTGCTGGTTTTGTGGAAATGACCCAGCAAACGTTTCCTAAGTTATAACATGACCATATGCTTGAATTCTTCTATTTTCCTTGCAGAATGCTTGCTTCTCTCCTTGTAAGACCCTTTTTTTACCGTCATTCGTTAGAAGATGAGTAAAAGCATCAATAATTGATTCATAATTCTCAGTTTTGGCTCACATAGTCTTTGTATGTGCTTCCCACCTAGTGTCAACAAAAATGCTTACGGAATCAGGACCAAATTAAGTATGTCCAGCATGTCGTAGAGGCAGAGAAGAATATGAATATTTGTTGCACAATGGCAAAAGAAAATTGCAGCATCTAGGCAGCAATCAACTGGAATATGGCCAATAAGTTTCAATGAATGTCCAGAAGATGGAATATATAGAATATATATGATGTTCTCTGCATGTTTTTGCAGCATGTCATTGTGTCTTCCTGCCATATTCACTGCATTATCATATAATCATCCTTTGCATTTACTAAAGTCAACTTTGTAGTCACTGTCTTAATAATCCAGCACCATGTTGGCCACCTTTCACCACTGTTTTCCTAACTCAAGAAAGGTTAACAAGTCTTAAGTGGGAAACCATCACTGGGGACGTATGTCTTACAAAAACAATTAGTTAACCAACCTGAGAAAGTTCTGGTGTAGAGTAAACAAACAAGCTGATGTATTCTGCTTTTCTCAAGTCATGCAAAATAGATCTTATTTTTTCAGTCATATGCTGGATACATTCAACACACATTGTTTTACGTAAAAATGAAGGCTTCGCAGATCCACCGCTACCATCGTGTTTTATATGAGTGTCGAGAAATGGATCAAACTTAGCAATGAGTTCTGTCATGTCAAGGAGGTTCCCATTATGTGAAGACCCAAACTTTCCATTGCCTCTGTAAAAGCTCGTCAAAATTCTGTCAATGTGCATGTGACTACAATAACATGTTCAAGTACATGCCTTCAGTACTTTTCTCATCTGTTCCTTTAGGTGTAAATCCAAGGTTAACCACGTTTCCTCATCAAGGATACAAATAAAATTTATCTATGATCTGTAAGAGATTCTTATGATTGTGAATTCCAGTAGGGTTTTGCCATCGCTTGTTAATGCTGCCAATGATGCTTAAAAGATTTTGCAGTCAATACAGTAAACGCAACTGTTTGCTGGAGATACTAACTACCCTTGATTTTTCTTTTTATAATTAACTTCTGTTGAATCAATAAAGCCTTTGAACAATATTGAATTCTGTTTATGAATGAGCACTCTGATTTCTCAAATGAACTGCTCCAATGTTGTCACCCTGAGGAACCTTTCTGTAAATGTACCCACAATATCGTCCTGAGTCAAGACAACCCAGAGACCAAATCATTGGACTTTGTGTATCAAGGAGAGAAGGGAGTGATGCTTTTGATACTTGATTAGTTTTTAGAAAATAAAATTATGTTTAAAAAGGAAAACATTTCAAAATTGTAAATTACTTTTACATTGTTTACTATCTTGGGAAAGCCACAGAAGTCACATTTATTTAGTGGTCAAAGTGTCTAAATGGTCAGTGTAACTTTCAGAGATCAAAGGAAAAAGATGATAGTGCGAAGCTATTTTTGACCCCTATCGTGTTCAGATCCTGGGCGACTGCTGCATTTCTTGAATGGAAGCCAGGGGTGAATGAAAACTTTCTGATTGTATTAATATCCAAGCAACACTGTTTAATTGTATCATCATAAAAATATATTTTTGACATCCTGGAATGAAAATGACTATTTTAAAGAGCCTTTCTTCCCTGCCTCCTTTATTTTTCAACTGTTTATGCAAAATTTGAAATTTAGTCATTTCCTTTTTATTTTTTGAGGGGCTGAGGCCAAAACTATAGATCATTTAGTTTATAGCTAAAACTGACATTGCAAACCGCCAATGAATGGTAACCACAGTGTATTCACAACTGCCACTGCCAACAGTATTCTCTGTAAGCACACATGTCCAGAACATACAGCAAATTAGTTGGACTGGCTCTGTGAGGCTACAACCCAACCTCTGCTAGACAAAGTTTTCACGCTGCGTGTCCACACTCACACATTTCCCAGTGTGGGACACCAGACAAGCTGCACCAAAAATAGCTTTAAGTGTTGTGTGTTACACTTTCTCATTTCATGGCTTCTCTAGTATTGGCACCAAGGCTCAATATTTCCCACACAGTACTTATCTTTATATAAACATGAAGAACCGCATATGCTGGAAATCTGAACCATAAACAGGAAGTGCTGGAGCAACTCAGCAGGTCTGACAGCATCCATGGAGAGAAAAGCAGAGTTAACATTGATAATCCAGGGACCCTTCATCTGATGATGCATCACTGAACTCAAATCATTAACTCTGTTTTCTTCCTACAGATGCTGTTAGACCTGCGGAGTTTCTCCAACACTTTCTACTTTTGATACTTATCTAATAGTTATCTTAGCATGACATAACTGAACTACAGTATACCAAGGGAGATACCTGTAACAATCAGCCATTTATAATGAAGCTATAGCTATCAGGCTATCTTCATAACTTTCTATTTCAATCATAGTTTGATTTACTGTTATATATTTAAATTTATGGTTCTTCATAGTGCTTTGAACCCTACCCAATGAAGAATTCAATCATGTATGTCACAAAACTACAAGAGATTCAAACAAACTAGCAACAAACATCCATAAGCAATGCAATTCTGTCAGAGCTAAAATTATCTGGAACATTTGCAAAACAAATAAAGATGCAGATTATAACATTCAACCATGGATGAGGAAGAATGGGAGTGCCAGCATGAAGATTTTCTGATGAAGGGTTTAGGCCCGAAACGTCAAGTTTTCCTGCTCCTATGATGCTGCTTGGCCTGCTGTGTTCATCCAGCCCCATGCTTGTTATCTCGGATTCTCCAGCATCTGCAGTACCTTTTATCTCCGTGCCAGCATGAAATATTGGTTAACTATATGTGCAGATTGAACTTGGGGCTAGACACTCATAATTTTGAGAAAAGATGAAGCCATATCTATTTGTATTGTTGGTTTTACTCCTTGTCCTTTGGTGCAGATTCTTTTGAGGTGCATGTTCTATAGCAGTATTCTTGTCTTTCTAACGTTGTACCAAGCACAACAAATCAGACACATTCCAGATACCTTTGACTTGCAGAAAGACTTGGCAAGTGCAGGCTTTCTTTGAACCACAAAGTGACTTTATTTGCAAAGCAATCCAGGATTGCCATTTTTTTTTGTCATCAGGATAATAAATACATGGATGTAATCTTACACACGATATCCACTCTCTACAATGATTCATGGTTTGCATCTGATGAAGAGTCACCAGACTCAAATGTTAATTCTGCTTTCTTCCCATAGATGCTGCCAAACCTGCTGAGTTTCTCCAGAAATTTCTGTTTTTGTTGTAAAAGATGGTGATAATGGCACTGTTGAAAATGGGATTGATAAGCAACTGAGCAGTGTAATGATAGATAAAGGAGAGATACTAAAAAGGCTGGAAGCACTTCAAGTAGAGAAGTTGCTGGAAGCAATGGGATTCTAGATTGATAAAAGAGTTAAGGGAGCAAATCATGGGACAATTGGCAGAAATTTTCTAGGCCTTTCTGAACGCAGAATTAATCTTGGGGGAGAGAAGGATCACAAATGTAGTACCATTGTTTAAGAAAAGGGCAGAGGATAACCCAGGAAACTATTGACTGTCAGCTTGAAATTGGTAGTGGGACAACTGATAGGGGCCGTGATACAGGATAAGATAAATATACCCGTAAGGAAAAAATAAGTTAATACTGGATAATCAATATGGCTTTGTCAAGGGTAGGTCATGGCTGATTTTACTGAGTTCTTGGAAGAGCTGACTCAGGCAGTGGATGAGGGTATTGCTTTAGATATTGTATATTTATACTTCCATAAAGCATTTGATATGGTGCCACATGGCAGTTCGATTAGCAAATTAGAAATGCTTGCGATTGATTGTCCTTGGCAGCATGTTTTAGAAGATGGCTAAAAGATAGGAAACAGAGTGTAGGTATAGAGGAGCATTTCTCAGATTGGAGACAAGTTGAAAGTGGAGCTCACCAAGGAGCAGTGTTGGATCCTTGCTTTTTCTGATTTATAAAAATGATTTGTGGGTGGATGTTGAGGTAAAATTTCTAAATTTGCAGATGATACTAAGTTAAGGAGAATATGAATTGTGATGATGATATTGAGCAACTTCAGGGAGACATTGACAAGTTGGTCAAATGGGCAGACAGCTGGCAGATGAATTCCAATGCAGAGAAATGTGAGATTAACGCATTTCGGTAGAAGAAACATGGATAGACAATACAAGTTCAATTGTACAATTTTGAAGGGAGTACACGTTCAAGTGCATAACTCTTTGAAGGTGGATGGGCAAGTTGAAACAGTTGTTTTTCTTAATTCACTCGTGGGACACAGATATTGCTGGCTGGCCAGTGTTTTATTGCCTGTCCTTGTGAAGGTGGTGGTGAGCTGTCTTCTTGAACCACTGCAGTCCACATGCTGTGGGTTGGTCTGCAATGTCCTTAGTGAGGGAATTCCAAGATTTTGACCTAGCAACAGTGAAAGAACAGGAATATATTTCCAAGTCAGGATGGTGAGTGGCTTGGAGGGGAACTTGCAGGTGCTGATGTTCCCATGTATCTGCTGCTCTTGTCCATCTAGATGGAAGTGGTTTTGGATTTGGAATTTGCTGTCTAAGGACCCTTGGTGAAATTCTGCAGTCCACCTTATAGTACATTATACAGACCGCTGCCACTGAGTGTCAGTAGTGAAGGGTGTGGGTGTTTGTGAATGAAGTGACTGCTTTGTCCTGGATCGTGTTGATGGAGCTGATCCATTCAGGCAAGTGGGGAGTATTGCATCAAATTCTTGACTTGTGCTTTGCAGATTGTGGACAGGCTTTGGGGAGTCAGGAGGTGATTTACTTGCCCCAGTATTCCTATCCTCTGACCTACTCTTGTAGCCACTCTGTGCATGTGACAAGTGCAGTTGAGTTTCTGGTCAATGATAACCCCAAGGATGTTGATAGTGGGGGATTCATTGATGATAACACCATTGGATGTCAAGGAGCAGTGGTTAGATTGTCTCTTATCAGAGGTAGTCATTGCTTGGAATTTGTGTGGCATGAATGTTACTTCCCACTTGTCAGCCCAAGCCTGGAATATCGTCCAGATCTTGTTGTAGTTGAACATGGACTGCTTCAGTATCTGAGGAGTTTCAAATTGTACTGAACACTGTACAATCATCAGTGAACATCCTCACTTCAGACCTTATGTTGGAGGAAAGGTCACTGATGAAGCAGCTGAAGATAGTTGGGCCCAGGATGTCGCTCTGCGGTACTCCTGAAGAGATGTCCCGGAGTTGAGATGAATGACCTCCAACAACCACAGCCATCTTCCTATATGCCAGGTATGACTCCAACTAGTGGAGAGTTTGCCGGATAGCCATTGTCTCCAGTTTCACTACAGGTCCTTGATGCCACACTCAGTTGAATACAGACTTGATGTCAAGGGCTGTCACTCTACCTCACCTCCGGAATTCAGGTCTTTTGTCCATTTTTAAGCCAAGACTGTAATGTTATGATAATCCTTGCGTTTATACATGGCATAGAGTATGAAACTACCTCTACAAGTTATTGGTTAGACCTTATTTGGAGTGTTGCATTCACCTGATTTAAGGAAGAAGGTTAAAGCCTTGGTAAGAGCGTAAAGGGGATTTACTTGAATGATACCAGGAATGAGGGATTTTAGATACAATGAAAGGTTAGAGAAATTGGGCTAATTCTATGGAGATAGGGCTTGAGAATGTGACAAGTTTTGTAGCTCTTTCAGCAGCCAGTAGAGAAATGTCGGGCCGAATTGCATGCTTCTGTAATGAAAAATTCAATGGTGCTATACATTCCATAACCCATCATCTCAGACACCTATAAGATTCCATCCATAGTCTGTTACTGTACTGGAACCAATTCAGATTTATGGTGGTCTGACTTCCCCTGTTGGTCTGGTCTTTATCTGTTTTTGGTCTTAATGAGGTCAGGGTACTGAGTGTATAGTACCCAGGTTTGTTGATTATGCGAAGTTTGGTGGGACTGTGAATGATGAATTGCAAAATCAGTGTAGTGTTGCAACACAAAAGGAGGCTATTTGGCCAATCATGCCTGCACTGGCTCTTAAAACAAGCTTCACTTCCTCATGCCAATCTCCTGATTTTTCCCCATGTCTTGAACATTCTTTCTATTCAAATACTCTCTTGAATGCCTCAACTGAATCTACTTCCACCAGACTTCCAAGTAATGCATTCTAGACCCTGATCACACTTTGTGTGAAAAAGTCTTTTTCTCACCTCACATTGCGTCTTTTGCAATTCACTCTAAATCTGTGTCCTCTGTTACTTGATTCTTTTATGACCAGGAAAAGTTTCTCCTTATTTACTCGATCCAATCCCTTCATAATTTTGAAGACCTCCATCAACCCGCTCTTAGCTTCCTTCTCTATAAGGTTACTGTCCCAATATCTTTAATTTATTCTCATAACTGAAATTTCTCATCCCTGGATTCATTCGTGTAAATTGCATTTGCGGGAATGCAATGTGTTCACATTCTTTTTATAATGAGTTACATAAAACTATATTCCAATTGAGGTCTAACAAATGTCTTGTATAAGTTCAACTTCATGTCCTTGCTTTTGTACTCCATGTCCCTATTAATAAAGCTAAGGATACAATATGCTTTGTTAATTGCTATCTCAACCTAACCTGTACCTTCAGTGATCTGTGCGCAAATTCACCAAGTTTCTCTCTGCTCCGTAACCCCTTTAGAATTGTACACCCTATTTTATATTGCCTCTCAGTGTTTGTCCTAACAAAATGCACCACGTCACACTTCTGGGCATTGAACCCCATGTGCCATTTATCCATCCACTCCACCAACATGTTAGTGCCCTTTTGGAGTTCTACACTGTCCTCCTCATAATTTACAATTTTTCCAAGCTTCACATCATCTGAAAACATTGATATCTCCCCTGCATACTAAGATCCGGATCATCAATATTTATCAGGAAAGCAAGGGTGTCTATAACAATCCCTGGAGAACTCCACTGCAAATCTAGGAAGAGGATGTGAAAAGTTTAAGAAGGAGGTATGCTGAGTGGTGAATGGAAAGATGGAACACAATAGGGCAAAGTATGAAGTTTTTCATTTAGGAAAATAACAATAAGACAAATTTTGAATGGCGAGAGATTGGAAATTATTTCATTCAGAAACACCTTGGGTGTCCTTGTTCCCAAATTATAGAAGACTTAATGTACAGATAAAACAAGCAATTAGGAAACCAAATGGTGCATTGGTTTTTGTTACAAATAAATTGGAGTACCAAGGTAAAGAGGTTTTTCTGCAATTATACAGAACATTGGTGGGCATTAAGAGGACTGTGTGCAGCTTTGCTTTCCTATCTAAGGAATGATACTGTTGTGTTGGAAGTAGTTTGTACAATGTTCACTGGACCAGTTTGTTATTTGAGGGATAGTAGGAACTTCAGATGCTGGAGAATCTGAGATAACAAGGTGTAGAGCTGGATGAACACAGCAGGCCAAGCAGCATCATAGGAGCAGGAAGGCTGACGTTTCGGGCCTAGACCCTTCTTCAGAAAGGTTT
>JAHRHZ010000032.1:5522886-5549614 GCA_024137785.1 Ginglymostoma cirratum
TGATGCTGCTTGGCCTGCTGTGTTCATCCAGCTCTACACCTTGTTATCTGTGATTTGAGGGGATTGTTCTATGAGGCAAGATTAATAGGCGAGGCCTTTATTCCTTTCTTTTAGAAAAATGAAGTATATACTAAATATAGAAAGCTTGACAAGGTAAGTAATCACTAAATGTTTTCCTGGCTGAGGAATGTGAAACACAGGTCGAGAGTATAAAGTTATTAATGCCTTTACTCCAAGTATATCTATTGAGCATAAGTGAAATGGATTTGGTCATAAGATCAGTTGAAACTCAGCCATGATCTTATTGAATAAAAGAGCAACCTTAGTGAGTCTATTTCAGTACCTATTTCACACAGTAGTGTCTGTCAGACTGCAGCACCATGCTTTGACACAGTTGTCTTAATTGAGCTAGCTAAAGTTCACTCAGTTGAGTGGAGCTCAGCCAAACTCAAGGAACCAGAGGTGAGTGGCCGTAAAAGCCTAAAGTGAAACTCATTGGCAGTACCATGTAACTGGGAAACCACAAGGCCAGCCCAATAATCTGAAACCAGAGGTACTTGGAAATACCTGAAGAAACACCCAACGGTGTTAGTGCTTAGCAAGTAATGGATTTCAACACCCACCAAGGACCAAAAGCTTAAGCTGAAACTGAAAAAAAAAAGGGCATAAAGGCAATGATGGAAAACATGACAGACAACAAGAAACAGGAAGATCAATCAGCCACAATGAGTAAGACATTAGAAATTAGAAGTATTTATGTTGATAGGGAGGAAGTGAGCACTCAGAAACTCAACAAGAGCAAATGAGTAAAAACAAGGTACTGCCCACGCCATTAAGAAACTGTTAAGTGGGCATTCATAGCGTCATAGAGTCACACAGCACGGAAACAGACCCTTTGGTCCAACTAGTCCTTGCCGAACATAATCCCATAATGAACTAGTCCCACCTGCCTGTGCTTGGCCCATATCCCTCTAAATGTTTCTTATTTATTTACTTATCTAAATGTCTTTTAAACATTGTAACCGTATCCCCATCTACCACTTTCTCTGGAAATTCATTCCATGTACTAATCATTCTCTGTATAAAAAAAATTTCCCTTCATGTCTTTTTTTAAATCTTTCTCCTCTCACCTTATAAATATGCCTTGTCTTGAAATCTGCCACTTCATCTTATCTATACCTCTCATTATTTTATAACCTCTGTAAGGTCACCCCTTAATCTCCTACATTCTAGTGAGAAAAGTTGAACCAATCAGTCTCATAGAGGGTTGTGAGTGTGAAAAAAGAGACCAGTCACAACTTCAGTAGTAGCAGAAAGAACACAAACCACAAAAGCCTGCAGGCATCCTAACTGTAGGGAACATGGAGGGGCAAGATAAACTCTTTCTGGGGCATGTGGCAGGCCCACTGCAAGATTTTGACTCCCATGATTGCACAAATCTATAGGATGCATTCTGAAATGCAAATATTGTGGTAAATATTAAGAAAATGTATAAATTGGGCACAGGATTTATTTTGGAGGCTAGGTTATGGCTCAGGAAAAATGTTCTCAGGCTCCCTTTTATTCAAATTGATATGAACATATATTTGAACAGGGAGCAGGTGTAGACCATTCTGTCCCTTGAACCTGTTCCGCCATTCAATAAGATCATGGCAGATCTGATTGTAACCTCAAATCTGCATTCTGGCCTACTTCTGATATCCTTCCCCTTTTGATAAACAAGAAGCTACCCACTTCGGTCTTAAAAATATTCAAGGATTCTGTTTCTACTGCTTTTCCGGAAGAGAGTTCCAAAGTCTCCTAACTAAAAAAGTTCAAGTCCCTTCTGATTTAAATGGGCAATCTCTGATTTTTAAATAGTGACCCCTAATTCTTGATATTCCATCAGACCATAAAACATAGGAGCAGAAGTAGGTCATTCACTCATTGAGTCTCCTCTGCCATTCAAAAAGATCATGGCTGATCTTATAATCATCTACTCCACTTTCTTGCTTTTCCCCTATAACCCATGATTCCCTTACTGATTAAAAATCTGCACATCTCAGAGTTGAATGATTCTGAATGACGTAGTCTCTATAGCTCCCTCTGGTAAAGAACTCTACAGATTCACTATACTCTAAGAGAACAAAAATGTCCTCTTTCTCTCTGTCTTAAATGGGCAACTCCTTATTCTGACATTATGGCCTCTGGATCAAGACACTCCTTACCATCTACACTGTCAAACCCCTTGGGAATCTTACGTATTTCAACAAGGTCTCCTTCCTTTCTCCTAAACTCAATATGTACAAGCCCAACCTACTCAATCCCTCCTCATAAGAAACCTACCCCGATGCTTGGGTGAAACTTCTCTGGACTGCCTCCAACGCCAATAGACTATTCCTTAGATAAGGTGACCAAAACTATTCACAGTATTCCAGGGCAGTCTGACTGATTCTTCATGTAGTTTTTTTTAACAAGGTCTCCCTAGTTTGTTACTCTATTCCATTTGCTTTCTCTATAAATTGCTGAACATGTGTGCTGGCTTTTTGTGATTTATGAATGAAGACTCCCAAGTCCCTCTGTGCTACATCCCATGTTCTGCAGTAATATAAGGCTGACCTTTCAAGTTTATCAAATAGAGCTAAAATTCACAAGAAGAAATGACAAGCCACTACAGGACATCCTGAACCTTGCTTTGATTTCTCGGGACTCACTGAAAATTGAATTGCCCACTTCGTCAAGATTGCAAACCTGAACTTTACTATACTCAGGCAGTCAGGTGCCGCTTTTTTGGAAAACCCAGCTGTCTCTTTTGAGGAGCATTTCCTTTTTGTATATAAAAAAATGGTAAAGAGGCAGTGGCTGCAACCATAGGTAGATGAAGTCACTTCTCCCTCCGTAGAACACTGGACCAATACAAGGAAGAGGAACAGAACCTTATAGCAATTTAAGGAACAAGGGAAGCTGATGGAACTGCAAAATAGTTTTAAGTTGACTGAAGTGGCCACAACTTCTGAAATGTCTAAATTTCAGAGCTGGATAGAGATCTTCAATTACGGAAGTCAAAACTTAACAATTCGGGGCAAGTTGTGTCTAGCAGTAATATCACTCAATTGATAATTTGGAATCCCACATCGATGTACTGAGAATTTGGGATCAAATCACACCATGGCAGATGGTGGAATTTGAATTCAATGCTATCTGCAAATGAAGGCTAGCCTAATGGTGACCATGTGATCACAGTTATAAAAACCCATCCAGTTCTAAACCATCCTTTAGCAAAGGGAATCTGTTGCCCCTACATGGTATGGCCCACGTTTGATGCCACGTCCACAGAAATGGGGTTGACTCTTACCTAACCATTGGTCAATTATGGATGGACAATAAATTCAGGCCTAGTCAGTGACAAGAATATCCTACGAACAAAATATTTTGAAAAACTCCAAAGTAAAACAATGGAGGTTCAGGTAGTATAGAGGATGCCCCACCCGCAGCAGCAGAAGCCAACACTGCACAATCAACATTTAAGAAGTATTTAGATGTGAACTTGTGATGCCAAGGCATACAAGGCTACTGGCCAAGTGTTGGGAATCAGAATTAGAATAATTAGGTACTTGTTTTTGATTGGCACAGACTAGATGGGCCGATGGGCCATTTCCTGTGCTATAGACCTCTATGACTCTATAATGCATCTTTACAATCATGTAAAGAGTGCATCAACAGGCGCTGCACAGAAAAGGGGGAACGTTTCAAACCTCAGAAAAGGTACAGAAAGAGGAAGTTCAACATTTACAAGCATTAAGTAAGAAGTTATCTAGGGAAATCCAAGTCCTAAATTCAGAAGTAGATCATGCCACCTTTATACTTCTGAGCTTGTAGGAATAGTTTAATGTCACAGTGAAAGGAGCTCAAACACCTTGAAAGGCACCAATAATTGGAATGGTTTGACCACTTTCAAGAGACTGCTACCAGTCCAGCTCTTGTCAATCAAACGACATAATCAATCCTTAGATGCTGAGAAACAACGTCTGCAGGAGATTTCTAAAATTCCCGTCCAGCAGCAGCTAGTGTTTTTACACAATTTATACAAAAACATTCAGAGCTTGAAGATCACAGCGCAATGTTATCATGGTGCTATGTTCCATGAATCAGGACATTACAGACGAAGGAGAAAACCTTGAGAGAGAAAACAAAGTTCTTTCTTCATCATTACAGAAAAGTGTCTTGGGGAAGTGAGCCCTTGCTAAGGGTGGGGATCAGCTCCTCAAGAAGAATTAACTTTTGAAAAAAAAAATGAGAAAGTCACCAAGCCAACTGTCCAGTCTGCACACCACAGTACTAAGCAGGCCTTTCTTATAGATTCTGATACAGAATTGTACTGCTTCACTGTCAATGATTCACATTCAGTCAGAGGAATAATAATCTTTTGAATTGTCTACCGTAGAACACTATGGTACTCAGTCTTTGAATACATTCAGTGACAAAATGTGACAGATTTTTGAGGAAATAGAGGAAATCAAGGGAGATGGGGCTGAGTCTGGTTGAAGTGGAAGATTAACCATGACTGTTGTTTTAAGGTTCCACAATCGCTGCCCCTTCTTTGACACAAATGAACTTTGGACTTACCAAAGGGACCACCCCAAAATTGTTATTCATTATCTTTTAAGAATCAGTGTGGTTTTGCTCTTCACTAAATATCATTTGCCATTAAAAATTACACATTACAGGCTGAATTTTATTAGACATGAGTAATGTCAATTTTGGCGAGTTTCATGGAGGGTTTGAGATAACAAGGTGTGGAGCTGGATGAACACAGCAGGCCAAGCAGCATCATAGGAGCAGGAAAGCTTGACGTTTCGGGCCTAGACCCTTCATCAGAAATGGGGGAGGGGAAGAGGGTTCTGAAATAAATAGGGAGAGAGGGGGAGGCGGATAGAAGATGGATAGAAGAGAGGATAGGTGGAGAGGAGGCAGACAAGTCGAAGAGGCGGGGATGGAGCCAGTAAAGGTGAGTGTAGGTGGGGGAGTAGGGAGGAGATAGCTCAGTCCAGGGAGGATGGACAGGTCAAGGGGGCGGGATGATGTTAGTAGATAGGAGTTGGGGGTGGGGCTTGAGGTGGGAGGAGGGGATAGGTGAGAGGAAGGACAGGTTAGGGAGGCAGAGATGAGCTGGGCTGGTTTTGGGATGCGGTTGGGGGAGGGGAGATTTTGAAGCTTGTGAAATCCACATTGATGCCATTGGGCTGCAGGGTTCCCAGGCTGAATATGATTTGCTGTTCCTGCAGCCTTCGGGTGGCATCACTGTGGCATTGCAGGAGGCCCAGGATGGACATGTCGTCTGAGGAATGGGAGGGGGAGTTGAAATGGTTCGCGACTGGGAGGTGCAGTTGTTTGTTGCGAACTGAGCGCAGGTGTTCTGCAAAGCGGTCCCCAAGCCTCCGCTTGGTTTCCCCGATGTAGAGGAAGCCACAACGGGTACAGCGGGTGCAGGATACCACATTGGCAGATGTGCAGGTGAACATCTGCCTGATGTGGAAAGTCTTCTTGGGGCCTGGGATTGGGGTGAGGGAGGAGGTGTGGGGGCAGGTGTAGCACTTCCTGCAGTTGCCGGGTGTAGTGGGGCTGGAGGGGAGTGTGGAGCAGACAAGGGAGTCGTGGAGGGAGTGGTCCCTCCAGAAAGCAGATAAGGGTGGGGAGGGAAAAACGTCTTTGGTGGTGGGGAGGGTTTGTCTCCTTCAGGCCATTAACTTCCAAATCTTGCCTCATTACTTATCACCATTCCCCTATGGCAGCCTGCTCATTACTCCCAGCCACTGCAGGCAGAAATACTTGCCAGTGTAAGACCTCGTGGCCTTTCTGGCACTTGCACATACTTACAACACAGTTCACACCAGATCAGGTGCTGTCAGTCTACCCGTGAAAAGGAGAATGAGGGACTTTAATCTCACTTCAGGTGCCTTTTCCTCACAAGGATACAGAGTGGTGCCAGTGAGCACCCAGCCAAAGGAGGAACCACATACAACTACCCACCTCCCCCCTTTCCACATGCAGGGTGTTTGCCGCATAAGCTGAGATTGATGTCATATGGTGCCATACAGCAACATGCCAACCCTCTTGTCTGATGTTTTGTGTTTGACTAGAAGGCAAAACTTGACATTTTACCCTCTCTGGCTGAGGGAGCTAAATAACAAGATGAGGCAAGGAAAACAATTGTAGGGATGCGGTGATTATCGAAACAGATGGAAAGTAGAGGAGTATAATAGTGCATAAAACCATTAGAGCAAACGGCATAGGAGCAGAGTAGGCTATTCAACCCATCGAATCTGTTTCACCATGCTATGAGATAATGAAGCAGCTAATATTCGTCAACTCTATTTTGCTGCCTTTCTGCTGTAAACATTGATTCCCTTACAGACTAAAAATTAATTTATCTCAGCCTTGAGTATACTTTTATAGCTTTAGCAAGACTTCCCTACTTCTAACCTCCATTCCCTTTGAAATAAAGGCCAATATACCATTTGTCTTTTCTATCAGGTGCTGAACATGTATGCTAGCTTTTTGTGTTTTAGCTAGCTTTTTGTGTCTTGGCTGTCTGCACAAATTCTCCATTTAAATAATAGTCAGCTCCTCGAATTGTCCTGCCATCGTGCATAACCTCACATTTTCCCACATTACATTCTATCTGCTGAGTTTTTGCCCATTCACTTAACCTGTCGATATCCCTCTGTAGACTCTTTGTGATATCCTCACCACTTTCCTCCCCACCTATTTGTTTGTCATCTGCAAACTTGGCTAGAGTATGTTCGCTTCCCTCATCCAAGTGGTTAACAAGAAAGGATCCCTGACTTACAACCTCATCCAATCCATGAGACGGATGATTATACTTGTGTGCACAATGTCCTTGCAGCAGCTTTGTAGTGAAAGGAGCTGATGTGCTCCAAGCTGCAGCATAGAACTACAGAATCATCTTGGAAGTGAATTAGAGATGTGTCACGAAGGGACAGTGAAGCTGGCAAGTGTTGCATGCCGATGTTTGTGAGCAGGACATTGACGTGGCTGTTGCCTAAAATGTTCCCTGAGATATTGGTGCCTGGTGTCCAAGATGGAGGGTCAGAGGAGCCAGTGGTGAGCTAGAGTCACCAGGTACCACTCTGACTTTCAAGTTGGGAATTTCTAATCTAATTTCTATCAGGTGAATGGGAGAATGGAAAACTGCACATAAATGAGATAAGATTAATGAATAAAGAGATGTTAATGTGTGATAATGAATGCAAATAGGCTTCACGTTGCTCACTAGAGACAATCTCATCTCGCCATTCAACACTTGGTTGGAAAATGGGGATTTTTGCTCTTGATGTTGAGAACAATCTTGCGATTTTCCTGCCAATGCATACACCATTTATCGCCTGGGAGAGTTCCACATGTTATGTTCATTCTCTCCCCTCATCTGAGGTATGGTGACCCTCGGGATAAAACCACAACCAGGTGTGGATCTCTCTCTCTCTCTCTTTTTCGTTCTCTCTCTCTCTGAGAGAGCAGTCCTGTGGTCCAGTCAGACAATGTCGACTTTATCTTTACCTTTACCAACATAGTAATTCCTGTATGACGTGGAAGCACTTTTAGGTCTAAATCTGCAATTGTAACAAAGCAATGAATTGATTTTTATCCTGTCATTTGTCATTATGTAAGTAATTGATTTTTTTTCTCCTTGTTAGTCGGTTGACATACCAGGTAGTAATTGATACATATATCAGTGAATTTTAGATTATCGCAGGGACTGCTAAGAGCTGAGGGAATTTGAATGCATATAAAAAGCATAAAGTAGCCTTATTGATGAAATATACTTGCCTGTCAAGTTCATCAAGGCACTGTAGGAACCCCAGTATGCATTTTCCGTGCTGGGAGTGGCACACTCATACATCCCTTCATCACTTTTCTGCAGCTTTGTAATGTGTAACCGCACGGAGTCTCCTCTAATCCTCTCAATGTAGATCTCCTTCTTCTGCACTCTTTCCGCAAACACGGCATAAGGGAACTCAGGATTATTTGTGCTGACAATCTGAATTTTCAGCGTCGGCTTATCCGGACGAAAGATGGACCACTCAAAGTTCTGCACTGGTGATCCCCGATACCCACTCACATCACAATGGATAATTACATGGTGTCCTTCAGCCCGGACAAGCAAATTTCCTTGTACTTTCACCTGTCTCTGAGCAACACATGGATCTGCAAAATATGAACAAACAATTTATTTTGTGTCTGTACGTCAACCTTTTCCTGAATTATGTGTACCTCGTAAAAATGGAAAAATAAATTGCAGAAAACTCAATTCCATTGAGTGAGCAGCGTTAGGTTGTTTGTGAAACTAAGGTAGGGCCATGGTAGTTTGTTGTAGACTATCTGTGTGCTAATTCAGTGTTCTTTGATATGATGCGCCCTGGTTTATGCTCACAGTATCCGTAAAGGAAGTTTCATATCATTATCACACTGTTTGGAATAGGTTGCAAATAATTTTGAACATGTCCCTATAAGAAAGGAAATAAAATCGATTGGAAAATCATATTGTGATTGTCCAAATGGCTGGTTGAACATTAGCATAGTGAAATACCTGCTAACAGATCAAGGTCTGGTGAGAAGTAAAGTGAAAATAATGCAAAGGAAATATATAAATCAAAAAGCAATGGTATGGCCAAAAAGGAAAATAAGTCAATCTCCCACTTTCTTCAGCCTAAACAAAATTTCATGCTAACAAATATACAACACCACGGAAATCAAAACGTACAATTTCAAAAAATGTTCACTAAATGTTGTTTTATTTTAAAAATAAAAGGATCAATGTAAAGAAATGAACCTGTGTTGATAGTTTAAGTAGTGAGTTGTCACCCTAAAAATGATAGAAGATCAGGAGTTAGAAATCAGATAAAGGCAAGAGGATCTTTGAGTCTTAATTTTCCCTCATTCTACAACCTGAAACAGAATGACATATCAAGATGGCAAAGGGTGCACTGTTACTAATTTTTCCTTATAAGAAGAAACACAGAAATTATTAAACATCATTTAACATTGTGATCTATTCATTCATACATATCATGTGAAAATAAATGAGTTTGTTGACTTATAATTGGTCTCGTCTCACTTGAATACTTCTTGCAAAAGAGAGGGTTTACTCCTTTTATATTGGTCGCATGAAATGCTGACTGGGTGCCTGCTTGCAGAAAACCTCCATTCTGTCGATTAGAATAGCCCAACCTTCCAATTGCTTCCCATTTCAATAAAACATCTTGTTCCCTTGATTTTCATCCTGGGCTTACTGTGGTGTTCCAACAAAACTCCATGCAAGCTGCAGGGACAGCACTTCATTTTCCAATTAGGCACTTTATGGCCTTCAGGATTCAACATTGAATACTGTAAACCTAGAGTCAATTGTTCTTAAGATATATCCTGATATTTGACTTAGAGTTTAAGATTCATGGTGAATATCACACCAGTACTATTTCACTTTTGCATATTTGGTGAAAAACGTACAGATATATTTAATTTTGGTGGTGTCTCCAAAGGCATTCACCCTTCTTTTACCAGCCAGTGTGCACTTCCACAAGCTCTCATTTTCTCTGTGCTGTGATTTTTTTCATGTTTGTTTCTAAAAACCATGACTTCCTTTTGAACTGTTTGTTAGGTATATATTTCTTTTCCCTGAATTTCAGAAAGATGTAACATGATGTTTAAAACAGAATTATAGATTAATAAAATTTGGAGTGAGCTCATTCAAATCTATTTGTTTATATCCATTGAATTATGATGGAAATAGCAGCTAAAATATTATTAAAGACAGATGAGCAAATGGGAATCCACCTACCACAGAGCAGTGTAAAAACTCCACACTGAAGAATCCAAGCAAGTTGAAGCATGTTAAGCAGTTTAGAATTGCTCTTCATTAGCACTGTTTCCAATGACTGATCTTGTAGTAATATTGTTTAGTTTGCGGAACCTTCACAGGCAAGCTAGTTTTACAGAACCTGGGAAGCTCTGTAACAAGAAATTTTTGTAGTTTCTCAAAGCAGGAATTAGAATTGAGATGCAATTTAAAGATTCAGAAGTCAAAGCCACAAAAAAATTGGCTACTTCAATAAAGCACTTCAGCAAAATCCAATTTCACATTTTTACTGTTCACTATTTCATGGACAATGAACGTGTCACCTGCATTGAGTTGGTTTAGTGAGTGTTTAATGGAATATGCAGTATCTGCTTAGACAAGTTTTGTCTAACCTAAGAATTCCCAATTGGTGAGTCATAACTCCCAGTGGTGTCCTGGGCTTAGCAATTAGGGTCATAAATTCCAAGGTAATAGTAGTGACTGTAGAGTGGATGTTCTTCTGGAACAGTCTTGAGTTGAAGTCCAAGACTCTGCAATGGATGCTCAGTTTTACGTGACTATGCTCATTTGGATAATGTCCTAAAGCAGTGGCGTCTGTGTCACCATTAAAGCTCAAAAAATTGAGAAGATGATGGCAGCCTATCTCCTCATATGCCTTGGTAACTCTCCTCGCAAACCTCCCCCCTCCAACAACTCTTTCATCAACCTTACCTACAGCCCTCCCCTTGATTCCAGACCCTGTAACAGCTCATTAACTGTAACCCCTCTCTGACTCTGGACTATGTCAACTTCCAAACATTCAAACAAGATCACAGTGGGAAAATTTGGGAAGAGCTCGTCTAATTTGTGTCCAAGATTGTATTGGATTATCAACTCACTCTGTCTCTCACAGCTGTTAGGAAATGTGGGAAGGCAACTATCTGGCTAATTACAAAGACAGAAATTGCTGAATAAACTCAACAGTTCTGGCAGTATCTGTGGGCAGAAAGTCTTAGGTCCAGCGATATTAATTCACTTTTTCTCTCCACAGATGCTGACAGATCTGCTGAGTTTCTCCAGTAATTTCTGTTTTGCTTTCCAGCATCTGCAATTCCTATTTCAAAGTGTCCGGCTAATTACATTGTATTAATAGAAGCATTCCATCTCCCCTTCCTTGTCACCTATGAAGCTATTACAAAGATCTATCCAAATTGTGCTCCACAGATCGCTGAATACTCAGATAAACACAATGATGTAAAAATAGATCAATTGAAAAATACTTTTGTTTAAATATTCTACAAAACCTCAGCATGTAGAACTCACGATTTAATCATGTATTATTGGTATCAATTTGAACTAATCTTGGGAACAAATTATTTCATATCTTCCTACATTTCATCAACAATGACATTTCAAAAATCTTTCATTAGTTAGAATGCATTGAAGGCATCATGCAAATGAAGGTTTGTTCTTCCTATTAGTTATGGATGATGAAAAATCATATTTAAATACAGGCAATCTCCTGAGCTGTTGCCTTTAATAAGATCAGAAAAGTTATTGATTTGACATTGCATTGCAGTGGCATGGCAGCAGGTTTGTAACTAACTAAAGAGATGTCATTGATTTGATTGCTTAATCATCAGAGTTGAGTCTTTCTTAACACAGTAACTCTGTTATGGAGTTCCAGTCGCAATGAAACTGTGTGTGGTCTTTGTGAACTTCTTGGATTCATACCTCGAGAACAGTGCCAATCAGCATGCAGCAAAATGTAAATGATCATAAAATTACACTTCATGTGGTTTATCCCAGGAAGCCTGTGGATTTTCTTCACACATCTTAAAATGTGGTTTCATTCAACCTTGTTGTTGGGGGTGGGGAGGCCAGTGGTGTGGTGGGGCAGGGAAGTGGAGACAAAGTGAAGTTCTTCCCTAAAACTTCTCTCTTTGTGGTAATGCAAGGAAATGACATCTTTCTAATAACTTTTATTGTTGATAACATTTCAGTAGATTTCATGCATAGTCCAGTCAGTCTGTGTCAAACCAGACAGCAAATCACAGAATGCTACAGAAGAAGGTCATTGAGCCTTTCAAAGCTGTGTCAGTTCATTCAAGGAGATAACCAATTTGTACCATTCCTCTACCTTTCTCTATAGCCCTGCAAGTATAGCTCCAATCCCCTTTTGAAAGCTGTGATTGGATCTGTTTCAGTTTGCTTAGGCATTGCATTCTAGGTCAAATGTTTGGCATAAAAGATTTTTTTGAGCAATGTCAAGTCCAAAATGAAATGCAATAATGAGCCTAGGATTGCTATTTGTATGGATTTGCATAGAGCTAGTTAGAAGTTAGCTGGCTGTAATTTCTGAGGTTGAAGTACAACTGGGAAGTGTAGGGAAGAAGGGGTTTCACCAGAATGATATGGCAAGACTGAGGATTAAACTACAACAAATGAACCATGACCCATCCCCACTCCACCAGCACCCACAGATAGTATTTACTTAGATAACAAGGTGTAGAGCTGGATGAACACAGCAGGCCAAGCAACATTAGAGGAGCAGGAAGGCTGACGCTTCGGGCCTAGACTCTTCTTCAGAAATGGTCTAGGCCTGAAACGTCAGCCTTCCTTCTCCTCTGATGCTGCTTGGCCTGCTGTGTTCATCCAGCTCCACACCTTGTTATCTCAGATTCTCCAGCATCTGCAATTCCTACTATCTCTGATAGTATTTACTTAGCTATTTTATCACCAAGACCTCCTTTCAAATCCCATTGTCTGCCTGAAATGGCTGACAGGTGAAGATTTGGTGGCCAAAGACTATCTAATAGAGTTTGTGCAAATTGTTGAATTCATTTACAATTAGTGGAGAGGGAAGATCTACAAATATCCCAATGTTCACTGATTGGGGAGCCTTCAATAATCAATACAAAACATTAAGCTGAGAACTTTCTGTAACCTTCTGATAGAAATGCCGTGTAAATGATCCATCTCAGCCTCCTCTAGTGGTCCCCAGCATCATAGATCCCAGTCTTCAGCCAATTTAATTCACTCCATGTGATATCAAGAAACAGTTGGAGGCACTGGAAACTATGGGCCCTGACATCATTTCAGTCATAATACTGAAGGCTTGTGCTCTAGAACTTGCCACTCCCCTAGCCAGCTCTTCCTGTACAACTACAACACCGGCATCTACCTGATAATATGAAAATTCCCCAGGTATGTCCTGTACACAAAAAACAGGACAACTTCAATATAGACAATTACTGCCCCAACAGCCTACTCTTGATCATCAGTAAAGTGATGGAAGGTGTCATCAACAACGCTATCAAGCAGCACCTGCTCAGCAACAACCTGCTCAGTGACGCCCAGTTTGGGTTCCACCAGGGCCACTCAGCTCCTGACCTCATTACAGCTTTGGTTGAAACATGGACAAAAAAGATGAATTCTAGAGGTGAGGTGAGTGTGACAGCCCTTGAAATCAAGGCCACATTTGACTGAGTGTGGCATCTGGGAGCCCTAGCAAAACTAGGATCAATAGGAAACAGAGGGCAATATCTCCACTGATTGGAGTCATACCTGGTACATAGGAAGACGATTATGGCTGTTGGAAGTCAGTCATCTCAGCTTCAGGACATCTCTAACAGAGTTTCTCAGGGACGTGTCCTTGGCCAAACCATCTTCAGCTGCTTCATCATTTACTTTCTGTCCTTCATAAGGTGAGAAGTGGGAAGTACTGATGCTTGCACACTGTTCAATATGATAAGTAACTCCTCAGACACTAACACAATCCATGTTCAAATGCAGCAAGACCTGGAAAATATCCAGTTTTGGACAGACAAGTGGAAGGTAACAGTCATAGAAACGTAGAAAATGGAGTAATCGTCCTACTTCGTATCCAGTTCCTGCTTTTTCCCGATACCCTTTAATCCCTTTTGTCTAAAAGAATTATAGTTTACTCCATCTTGAAAACTTTCATCACTTTCAGTCGCAGAGAATTCCACAGGCTTACCAGGCTCAACAGGCTCTGAGTGAACAAATTTTTCCTCATCTCAGTCTTAAATGGCTTGACACATTTCAATAGAGTGTGACCTACACACCCATGTTGCACAAATGCCAGGCAATGACCATCTCCAAGTATAGAGAATCTAATCATTTCCCCTTGACATTCATTGGTGTTGTCATCAATCAAATCCCCACTGTTAGCTCCAATTGACCAGAATCTGAACTGGACTAGCCGTATTAGTACTGCAGCTACAAAGGCAGGTCAGAGGCTAGGAATCCTGCAACATGTTATTTAGATCCTGACTCCCCAAATCCTGTCCAACATCTACAAGACAAAGTTCAGGAGTATGATAGAATGCTCCCCACTTGCCTGGATGAGTGCAGCTGGAACAACACTCAAGACTCTTCATCCCATCCAGGACAAAGCATCCTGCTTGGTTGGCATCACATCCACAAAGACCCATTCCACCCAGCACCAATGCCCAGTCACAGCAGTGTGTACCAGTTAGAAAATGCACGGCAAAAAGACCCTAAGTCTCCGTAGGCAGCAATTTCCGAACCCATGAGCTCTACCACCTAGAAGGACAAGGACAAGCCACTCACCATCCTGACCTGGATTTATAATGCTGTTCCTTCACTCTAACTGGGCCAAATTCCTGGAATGCATAATTATTAGAGATTTGGCTGTATTTTGACCTTGGTTGTCAGCTTGCTGTAGCATTTGTGTTTTATTAGCTTCCCTTGCGTGTTTACCCCAAAAGCACTGGAGCTTTGCAAATAGATAGTGAATACACAACCCAGAGTTATTCTGCAAAGTGCTGCATAGGAGATGTGAATTTGCTTTTGTTTAATAATATAAGATGCGTAAGTGATTCCAAATGCCAAATATATAATATACTGTCAATTGAGAGGTAGCTGAGTGAATTATTCAGATATTTTCTGAATCAGATCGGAAATGTTTGTAATTGGAATTTACAGAACTCTTTAAATTAAAGAATAGGGAACAGCAGGGGAGTCCAAAAGACTGAAACATAGAATGCACCTGTGGTAAGTAAGTTATTTAAAAAGTATTCTTAGGAAGAAACTAAATGAGGAAATAAATAATGCAGTCGCTGTCGAACTGAAGGTAAAGGAGACAGAGAATAGAAGTTTAAAAGGATACTTTGCAGTAGAGAATCAAAGCTGTAGGTTATCTTTGTCTTTGATGTAACCCCGGGAGAGTGAGTAGTCTTAGCAGGCAAGAGTAAAACCCTCTAGGGACTTTTTGTCATGCCCCAGTGTAACAATGTGCTGGAAATCAAGCCTTGCTATTCCTGGAATTTTCACAAAAGTTAAATATTTTAAAAAGTACACAGAATTCCCTGATTTCCCTCTCTTTTAAACCCAGGCTGACAGAATACAAAGACCAGGATTCTGTACTTGGTAGAAATTATTATTATTTATTCCAAATGAATAGACTCTATCTAGAGATATACAATTATAATCTGTCAACGTACAACTCTACTAGTTAAATCTGTATTCGATGTATAAACCACCCCCTCCACACACACAAAGAAAGGGTGTTATGGACAGAGTTAAGGACAGGGAAGGCAGGTCAGTGAAGCCCATTCACAGGCTTAGCCAAGATGATCCTTTAACCAATCAGAACACTTTTTCTCATTTTACCTCCATCAGGTGCTTTCATTTGTTGCAGGAGTCACTGGTTCATACTTGTAGAGGTCTATGACTTACAATTAAAATTTACAGCTTATACCAACTAATGAAGGAAAGTAAGCTGGCACCTTAGGCTTGGGATGCTTCTTACAGCAGTGCAGAAACATCTCCTTCGCTTCCAGAGGTCTAATGGCTTCTACCCCGAACATTCAGACCCCCAAAGTTGTACTACTTTTGAGCTAGTTGTATTGTTATTGGTGAGCAGGAGGCCTTTGTCAACCAACTCTGGTCACCATTACACGCAGACCAGTCAGCTACTTGTCGTAGGCTAAATCTCCATTCAAACATAACTATCTTGCTCCAGCTCATCCGTAACTGGGTTTTCCCCATTGCTTGAATTAGCAGCTGTCTAAGCAACACTTACAATGAATGTCAAGCCACTTACTTATTAGAAGTAGAACAATCCTTCAACAATCCTTGGCTTTTAAACCAGCCCTTTTCCCATTTCAGTCCACAAACAAAAATACAGAGGAATGAAAAGATGCAATCTTTACAGTTTGTATTTGTTCATGGATGCGGGCATCACTGGCTAGACTGACATTAGTTGTATATCTGCAATCACCTCAGCAAAGGCAATGGTGAGCTGCCTTCTGAGCTGCTGCAGTCCATGAGGTCCAGCCACAGTACTGTTTGGAAGGGAGTTTTGGGATTTTGAACCAGCTACAGAGAAAGGAACAGACATATACTTACAAATGAGAATGGTGAGTGGCTTGAAGGGGAATTTGCAGGCGGTGATGCCTCTATTCACCTGCTGCTCTTCTCCTTCTTCCAGGTTTGGAAGTTGAAAAAGTCCTACTGAATTGACTTACTGCATCTTGTAGATAGTACTGGGTGCTGCCACTGTGTGTTGGTGGTAAAAGGAATGAACGTTGAAGTAGTGGATGAGCTGCCAATCGAGCAGACTGCTTTGTCTTGTATATTGTTGAACCTCTTGACTGTTTTTGGCTGAAGCTGTCCAGCCAGTTGGAGAGTATGCCATCGCAATCCTGACCTGTGCCTTATCAATAGTGGGCAGGCAATGGTGTGTTACTCATCACAGTATTCCCCTGTCTCTGGTCTTGCTGTTGCAGAACTTATATGGCTGGTCCAGTTCAGTTTCTGGTCAATGATAGTAACAGGATGTTAATAGTGGGTTGTTATGTGATCCAGCCAGATGTGGTAGGCAATTGTTAAACCAGTCATTCACCATTTCTATTCAAATCTGAAGCCCTTGGACATAACTTTTAAAAAATAAACTCTTAATCTCCGTATACGATAATATATCCACCATTAACTAGTACATACCTACCTTCTGGTCCTGCCAAAAATGAGTAAACATGAACCTGGATGTTCCTCTTTACAACCATACTCTTTCTTTAAAATTGCTTTACCTTGGCCTTCCAACTGACATGCATTATATCACATTTCTCTGTGTTAAGTTTAATTCAACATGAGTCCATCAATTACACCAGATTGTTTGTGTCCTTGTGTCTATCAGCATTGTCCTCTCAATTCAAAGTCCTTCCAGTCTGATAGGAAACTGATGAAAATAGTATGGGGTAGGCAGAAGCATTTGGAGAAGATGCTAGAAAAAAAAATCACAAGCTATTTTCCTTTTTCAGTATATTGCACTTCTACAAATGTCAAATCTTGTTTTTTTGAAACTTCCATATTTTAGTTAACAATTACGTACAGTATCAGTCTTGATATATCAAAGCAGTTTTTAGAACTTTCTTTTTCCAATGATTCATCTATTTCTCTACCTGGGACTGTTTCAGCTAAAAAAAACTTCCTTCAGTGAGTGAAAACAGGAGTTTTGAGAACACAGAAGTTTAATTTCAAAGGTTTACAACAGCACATTTGCTAAAATAATGCTTTAGTTACATGCTGGAGGTATTTTTCATTTTTAGTGTTCCCGGAAAGTCTGTTTTTTAAATTTGTTTATTTGATGTTTTGTTTCTTCATCAAGTTTGAAGATAGACGAAGTTTTACACCAATGATGCAGATATTGAATGATATGTTACTGTGAGTTCTGTCTGCAAAGCAATTACCAATGTTGCTTTTGATTGGTGTCAGCAGAAAAGGGACCAATCGTGCCCACTGCTTGCTATTTGGGAGAGATTTGGGACCATAATACCAGTGGGAAAAAGAGCAAAAGATCAGGAGTTCGGGTCCGTATTGTCTAAACAGTGTTTTTAGACCTTTAATCTTTAGCGTTTAGAAGAATGAGTGAGGGGTGATCTTATGGAAACAGTTCAGGAAAACCCAGAACACACCTCATTCAAGAACAGGTTTTCTGTGTTGGAAAACAATGACAGATCCTCTAGGGTGTGCAGCCAGAGCCTAGCTGCACAAGTTAGGTAAAGAAAGAGAGAAAGAGCAATACTCGTAAGAGAATCAACAGTGAAGAATACAGATAGGCATTTATATGATCAGAGACGTGACTCCAGGAATCCATATTGCCTCACTGGAGCCAGGGTGAAGGATGTCACTGAGCAGCTGGAGGGCATTCTGATGAGGAAAGGTGAATAGTGAGGACTTATGGTTCACATTGGGATCAACGATATAGGCAGAAAGAGGATGAGATCCTGCAACAAGAATTTATGGAGCTAAGTAGTAGATGGAAGGGCAGAACCACAAAGATTGTAATTCCTTGATTACACTCTTTACCACATGCTAGTGAGCATAAGAATAGGTGGAGAGAACAAACAAATGTGTGGTGCAAGAGTTGGTGTGGGTGGGAGGGCTTTAGATTCTGGATCACTGCGTCGATTTCTCGGGAAGCTGGGACACATCCAACATGTTGCACTTGAATTGGAACATGATCGACATCCTCACTGGGGGGTTAAAACCAATTTTGCAGAAGTGTGGAGTGGAGTACAGTAGGGCAGGCGAGTATAGGAAAAGCAAAGTGAGTCTAGATGGCACTGCTAATATAGTCATGTTAAAGCACAAGGAAACATGGCAAGGCTGGATGGCATTGTTTTTCATGCAAGAGCCTTGCAAGTAAGGCACATGAGTTGAGGGTTTTGATTAACATATGGAGATGAGATATTTTGCTATCACAGAGACATGGTTGAAAGAGGGCAGGACTGATGGCTCAATATTCCCGGGCATACAATCTTCAGATGAGACAGAGTGTGGGGTTAGGGTTAGGAGTGTAAACTAGATGGTGGTGTCACAATATCAATAAAAGAGTCAATTACTGCAGCAGGGAAAGATAGTCTCTTAGAGGAGTCTTCAAATCAGGTCATATAGTTAGAACTTAAAAACAAAAAGGGGGCAGTCACTTTGCCAGGAGTGTACTACGGAATGTCAAACAGTCAGGGGGAGTTAGAAAGCAGATATTAGGAAAATATAGGCAAAAATGTAAAAAAAAAGGGTAAAAACAGTAGGGATTTCAACTTCCCCAATATTAACTGGGATAGAGACATGAGAAAGACTTAGAAGGGACAGGATTCTTAAAATGTGAACAGGAGAGTATTTTAAGCCAGCATGTGGAAAGTCCTACAAAACGGGGGGGTGCAGGCTGTGCCTAATTTTAGGAAACAAAGTCAGGCACGTGGTAGAATTGTCAAGTGGGGGTACCTTTCAATGACACTGACCATAACTCAGTAAGATAAAAGGATGTTATGGAAAAGGACAAAGCCGAACTAGAAGTAACGTTTATGACTGGGAGGAAGGATGATTTTATTAAAACATAAGATCTGTTCAAAGGGGACTGGGAACAGTTACTTGCAAGATATTCTGCATCAGAGCAGTGGGAGTCATTCAAAAAGTAACAGCAAGACTGCAGGGACAACATGTTCCCATTAGGGTGACGAATGAAATCAACAAGTCCAGAAAACGAGATGCGTTATACAGGATGGGTCTGAGTGGGATGTTCTGAGGGTCAGTGTCAATTTGTTGGGCCAAAGGGCCTGTTTCTACACTCTAGGGATTCTATGAAAACCCTGGCTTTACATGCAGTGTGAACTATTTCTAATTGAGAAGTCATAATTGCTTGGCAATTGAGATCAATTGTTTCCAACTGGTCTTACATATTAGTATGCGGTTGTTTCAAC
The DNA here is from genome assembly GCA_024137785.1 of Ginglymostoma cirratum. Taxonomy (NCBI): domain Eukaryota; kingdom Metazoa; phylum Chordata; class Chondrichthyes; order Orectolobiformes; family Ginglymostomatidae; genus Ginglymostoma; species Ginglymostoma cirratum. Next base: position 5,542,468 of record JAHRHZ010000032.1, read on the forward strand.
CATTCCAGTTAAACCATCCCTTCTTCTAGGTAGTGCAGGAAGTCTAATTTGGTGTATGTCATTATCCTGGCCGTACCATATCTTTTACGTTCAACTTTAGCCCTTGAACTCAGCATAGCAAGGAAGATTGAGGCACTTGTGTTTGTTACAAGCTATTTTCTTGCTTCTGAGCCAGTAGGCCTGGGTTCACATTTCACTTGCTCCAGAAATATGTTCTAACTCATCTAGGAAGGTGAATTAATGTGTCAGCGGTGGTTCAATGGGTAACATGTTGGTCTCTGATGTAGGGACGTTTTGGGTTCAGTGCTACGTTATGAGCTGCCTAGGTGTTATTATTCATTTAAAAGATTAGAAAGGAGGATTTCCATTGACTATTTCATTTTTGCTTTTAAAAACTGAAGGAACTGTGGGTGCTAGAAGTCCGAAACAAAAACAGCAATTGCTGGAAATGTTCAGAACTGACGAAGGGTCACTGGACCCGAATCATTAACTCTGATTTCTCTCCACAGATGCTGCCAGGCCTGCTGAGCTTTTACAAATTTCTGGTTTTGTTTAATTTTTGTTTTTGTTACAGTGCCACATCAGGGGCTATCTAACTTGTTTAATGTTTATTTAGAAAGAGTGGTAACAAGGATTGCTGGTTGCACTATTCTGCCAACTAGAAGCTGCCAGTTGTTAATAAATGAGAGCTCAATACAAAAATCAGGACATTTCAAAACCAATCCCCAATCATTAATTTGATCTTGACTTGATACACTCCAAAGACTTTTCACTTAACTGGATTAAAGCTTCCTGAATCTTTAATTTGTTTCTGTAACAGCTTTCTCACTTCACTTTCTTTCTCAGCTTCAGCATATTAATGCTTCAGGTGCAGACTGTTTTGGGGTGAATTAAACAGATAGGTCTCTCAAAGATGTGTATTCTGCACCGAAACAATCTATTTACAACTTCAAAATACCATTTGTATTCATTCTTACTTCATTCCATCTTCTGCTGTAATCCTGATTCAGCCTTTTTCACTTCCAGGTTCAATTGCTCCAAAAGTTCTTCTCATGACCCTTCTGTGCTCCACTCCATACAAAACCCAATGTGTTACAAGATCACAATTTTAAAACTCCCTCAGCTTTAGTTACTATTTTTAACAAGTAGCCGTGGCTCCCTGTTATCATACCACATTGATTTTAAAAACTTGCATTTCATTTATAAATCCCGTCATGAACTTACTGCGTTGGCAGATTCCCCTAGTTCTGTATTTCAGTTGTGCTATTGTTATTTGCCTGCCACTGCTTTGCCTGAAGTTGTCGAGTTCTGCTGTTCCATTACATATAACCTTCTACCATTATGTATCTGAATATATTTTCTATACTTATTCCCACCTCCTCAAAATCTTCCTCCAATACTTCAGTCTGTTTCCAGAAATAGTCTCCCCATTTCTGCTCAGTATTTGTTCTTTGCTCATTATGTATAAGAAAAAACACTGCATCTTTGATGTTAAAGATGTTGGAATACTAACTGGAGGCTGTGCTGTAATAAAAGACCTCTACAGAAGGGGGCATTAGATCACTTCTCTTATTTTGTCAATGGCAGCATTATCGTCAGATACAAGAAACTTAAACAGCGACCTGACTTCAGCATGCTTGACTTGCATGTAGGTTATGCCGGGGCATATTTCTTTCACCTGTCTGAGTCAGGCCAGGACATGCTCAATCATAATGGGGGGTCAGACAAGAGCATGTTTATTTATGTTGGTGGGTCAGACGAGGACCGAACATAGGGTCATAGAATTTTTGCAGCACAGAAAGAAGACCATCGGCCCATTGTGTTCACACCATTCATCAAACATCTCGTCTAATCATATTTTCCAGCACTTGGCCTGTAGCCTTGTATAATGTGGCATTTCAAGCGTGAATCTAAATAGTTAAAGGATTCCTGCCTCCGCTACCCTTTCAGTCAGTGAGTTCCATAGACCCACAAACTTCTGGGTGATTTTTGTTTCTCAAATCTCCTCTAAACCTCCTGCTCCTTGCCTTAAAACTGTGCCGCTGGTTATTGACCCTTCTACTAAAAGGAAATGGTTCTCCCCACCTACCCTGTCTAAGCCCTTAGAACTTTGTACTCATCTATCAGATCTTCTCTGCTGTAATCATATGTGATCAAATGTGGATGAAGTTAGGACATGTTCATCACAACATGCATGGATCTGTATATCACTTTGAATGTGTATTGGCAATGAGCAACGTTAAGCACCTGAACAGTGTTTGGACACGTAACAAAGTGTATATATGGAACATGTTATATAGGAATCCCATTCTGTGCTGACATCAGGATTAGCACAGAAATCCATTGTGTAACACTGCTTCTAGTGGCAATACGGGTGTCAGCCGGAGTTTTGTGCCACTTCTTATCCAGTGCGTATGAAGTGTGGCCTGGAGAGGAACAGTAGTGTGTTGACAGTGATTCAAATGGATTGAAACCCTAAGTAAGAAGCTATTTTTTGTATTTGAACATAGATAAAGTTATGAGGGTTAGTGAACTCAGAATGAGAATTGATCCAACCGAGGTTTCTTGGTTACACAAACACAAGAATCACAATGAAGGGGAAGGAAACAAGTCTCTAGTTTTGATCACTAGCTATGGCAAGTGTCCAATACCGCAACAAATACTATTGGTGAGGTCTTTTCAACTGATGTATTGCTGGATGATGATTCAAACAGCAGTCCATAGTTTCCATCAAAAGAGTTTGCTGAGAAAGAATCAAGTCAAACATATCTTTAACACTATCGTATCACTCAGCGTTGAAGCAGGCAGTAGAAAGATGGTTAGAGATTGTGAAGCAAGGTGACAAGCCTGTCAAGGCAGGCAGTCAATTTCATCTTGCCTTTGATACATGACCAGATAATTTTCTATTCTTTTACAGAGTCACACAGTAGTCTACAACTTGCTACCCACTTTACAAGTTTGTGTTCCAACATGTTACAAAGGACAAGTTTGTCTTGTGAAGCTCAAATTCACCCTCATTATGACCAATAATATACCAACTCCAAGTTTTACTGTTTTCTTTAACTGTCTTTTTCTGTCTATAAACCTGATGTCAACATCTAAGTAAAGGAAAAGCAGGGTGAGTTGAAGATGAGTTATAACTCATAAGGTATGAAACTGGGAAAGTTCAGTGCTGTTCAGGGGATCAGGGTGAAAAACTGTGAAACCATTTTCTGCCCAATTCACCGCCATCTGCAACTGAACATCCTACAAGAAAGGGCATAAGATTCTGCCCTGAAAGTGTGGCAGTGATACCAAATCCATCAGTGAAACAAACTGAGATAGGATCTTTGGTTAAGACAAATTAATGAATGCCATTGTCCCAACAATTCAGTGGAGTTAGTAGTCACGTTTAAAGTACAGGTTTGACACAGTCAGGGAGAATACGTATCAGACCTTTGTTTTGTTTCATATTTAGAATTCTTCCAGATAATCTTTGCAGTATTGTGACTCCTCAGATACTGAAGCAGTCCATGTTCAAATGTAACAAGATCTGGACAATATCCAGGCTTGGGAGGTCAAGTAGCAAGTAACATTTGCACCACACAAATGCCAGGCCATAACTGTCACCAATAAGAGACAATCTAACCACCGCGCCTAAGCATTCAACAGTCTTACCATCACTGAATCCCCCACGACCAACATCCTAGGAGTTATCACTGTCTGTTGGTCAGCAGCAGAAAGCCATGCTTGTTGAGAACTCCAGCTCAGACGATCAAAACTGTCTTGCTAAGAATCAGCAATTTAGTACCAACTGGAGTTTGGAGACTGAAACCTGAGAGTCTTAAGTGATGTTGTGTTCAGGATGGCATCAGGCAGTTCATTCCAAGTGCTGGCGGTCTACCATGCTTGTTTTCTCAGGAGATTTTTAAAGCTCTTCTCTGGAGGAGTGGAACATGGACTAAGGTATCATTTGACTTTTAAAGAGGTTTTAGGAAGATTAGTGACAATAATTGCTGGTCTTCTCACTTCTGGGTCAAGTCTAGACTGACATTGAAATGCAGCACTGAAGAAATAGTGCAGTGTCAGAGGCATCTTCTTTCAGATGAGACTAACAGAGACTTTATCTGCCCCTCTCAGCTGGTCATAACAGCTTCCACAACACAGTTCAAAGAAAAATTCAGTTTTAAGCTCAAAATTTATCCAACACCCAATATCACTGAATGGGTTAAGTGTTCTTTATCCTATTGTGTTTGTGGTTCTGACAGTGTAATTACGCCAGCAGCTACACTGCTGCTGGCGTAATTGTATTCATTGTATTATTGTATTCATTAGAGTTTAGAAGGTTGAGGGGAGATCTATTAGAAACTTACAAGATAATGCATGGCTTAGAAAGGATGGCCGCTGGGAAGTTGTTTCCATTAGGTGGGGATACTAGGACCAGTGGGCACAGCCTTAGAATTAGAGGGGGTCGATTTAGAACGGAAATGAGGAGACATTTCTTCAGCCAGAGAGTGGTGGGCCTGTGGAATTCATTGCCACGGAGCGCAGTGGAGGCCGGGACGTTGAATGTCTTCAAGGCAGAGATTGATAAATTCTTGATCTCGCAAGGAATCAAGGGCTACGGGGAGAGTGCGGATAAGTGGAGTTGAAATGCCCATCAGCCATGATTAAATGGCGGAGTGGACTCAATGGGCCGAATGGCCTTACTTCCACTCCTATGTCTTATGGTCTTATACTCTGTGACAATGCTGTCACTTTGAGAAGGTTATTTTGTCCTTGATTAATTGATTGATTGATAGATTTATTGTCACGTGTACCAAAATACAGTGAAAAGCTTTGTTTACGAGCAGTACAGGCAGATCACAGCAAGCAAAGGATGTACAAAAGACTTGGAGGCATACATGTTACACTGCAGGTTACATTATTTAAGGCTACAGCCCATTCAACAGTGTGATAACAGCCAGTAAGAAGCTTTCCTGAATCTGCTCGTGCATGTGTCCAGGCCTCTGTATCATCTGCCTGACGGAAGAAATGGTAAGAGATCATTACTGGGGTGCAATGGGTTTTTGATGATGTCGGCTGCCTTTGAGTGGCAGTGAGCCGTGTAAATAGAGTCCATGGATGAAAGGCTGGCTTCCGTGATGGTCTGAGCTGTGCACACCACCTTCTGTAGTTCCTTATTGTGCTGGGCAGAGTAGTTTCCATATCAGGCCGTTGTGCACCCAAACACTATGCTTTCAATGGTGCCTCTGTAGAAGTTGGTGAGGGACCTTATGGACTTGACAAATTTCCTGAACTAACTGAGGAAAAAGAGGCGTTGTTGTGCCTTCTTGACTGTTGCATTTACATGGGAAGTCCACGATAGGTCGTTGGTTATTGTCACTCCAAGGAACTTGATGCTCTTCATTGTCTCAACCTGAGTTCCTATGATGTAGATGGGTGTCTTTGAAGACAGTTGTAAAGGCAGAAGTACCGGAGAGTCTAGGGAGTAACAGTTTAACAATGGAAGGGGAAATGACCAGTTCTCCCAGTTAAGGTTATTTCTAGTTTTTTTAGCTGTTGCAATCGCGAGATGGTTTGGGCACCAGAAGTGTTGCAAGCTTCAGTGAAGGATTCATCTGACTTGGTCTGAAATCTCTCTCTTGATGTTGTTCCCTTCTGCCTGTAAGAATCTGTGTTTGAATTTGCCTTTTTGCCGACATGTTTATGGGATGTTATTATATTGGAACAGTTAATTAGTTAAGTTGCTGCATTGGGTCAGTTAGGTTTTCCAATATTTAAGTTATTCTAAATTCCACTTTCTTTTGTTCTTGTTTCAACTATAGTGTTTAAATAAATTTTGTTTTGCTTAAAGCTGAGTGGTTTGACCAGTTGCATCACACCTGGCACACCCACTTCACATCTACGTTTAACATAAGAAAAAGTTAGGTTCTATGCTACCTACTTAAAATATTTCGACAGGGTCTGTCCTGGTCATAACAACTCCAAACAGCCCACCTACTGACTCTTCAAGCATTGCTTTTTGTACATGTGTAAGAGTATACAGATTACACACTGGATTTATCAGTCATTTCAGAATTCATTGTCAGAAATCACACGACACCAGGTTATAGTCCAACAGGTTTATTTGAAATCACAAGCTTTCAGAGCACTGCTCCTTCATCAGGTGAAGCTGACGAAGAAGCAGCACTCCAAAAGTTTGTGATTTCAAACAAACCTGTTGGACTATAACCTGGTATCGTCTGATTTTTGACTTTGTCCACCCCAGTCCAACACTGGCACCTCCACATCAGAATACATTGAAATGGAACACAAGCAAGTCATACTTAATCACAATGACTGGTAAGAAGGTGGACTTCCAAAGTACTTTAAAGGTTAGTATTTCAAGTGTTTTAGAAGCTGTAAAGTCACGAAGTAATAAAAAAGGCCATATAAAAAGATTTTTCTTTGTTTCTTTCAATATACTATATGTTTATCTTCTTTCAAGTGATGTAACGATATATTAAGAAGTAATTATACAAAACATCATGCAAAATATTTACTTTTTAGGAGAGATCTTGGCATATATTTACCCTGCAATTTTAATTTCTTACACTTCATTTTGTCATACTTAATTCTATAAACACAGTATGATATACACTTCATAATGTGTAACAACATAACACAGTTAAAACATAAAATGTTTCTTTCCATGTTTGAAAGTTGGCAGGAACATGAGAAACAGTCTCAGAGTCAAGAAAGGAACAGGTTGTCAGTAATCCACTGTATATGGGAAAGGAAATAGCAGCAAGAGGCGAACAGATAACAGGAAAGCTGGGAGAATTTGTAGTGGCAGAGACACAATTTTCAGTTAGGTGTCAGTCAGCAGATCAGGAAGAAGGAAAATAAAGAAATCAGGGACAACTGTTCTAAAGTATAGTCAGTTTTTATTAGCAAATTCAGAGTTCATCTATGAACTGTTGTAAGATCCCCCTGTGACGATCTCCCTACAATAAGAGATAACTGAGGCGAGTACAGAGCAGTGTTCATAACTGACAAAAATAAAGTCTGTACTATGTTAACAAGCATGGGGCTGGATGAACACAGCAGGTCAAGCAGCATCATAGGAGCAGGAAAACTTGACGTTTCGGGCCTAAACCCTTCATCAGAAAATTTTCTGATGAAG